>PVIR01021476.1:0-29387 GCA_004026965.1 Petromus typicus
GGAACCACTGAGCTAACTCCCCGGCCCCGAGGTCAGTCTTATACTTGGATTGGTTTCTGTATTAGAAAGTGGCCAGACATGCAGAGAGCCAGCTGGACCCACCACTCCAAAACATGTTTTCATGTATCATCTGCTAACAGGAAAATCTTTCCATGTCCTTGCACCTCTTTTCCATCTTGGAAGCCCTGTTCTTCTCAAAGGGCAAAAAAAATAAATATAAACTCAAATATAAGCTACCATTAGGGGTACAAAGAAAACTGTAGATAGCTGGGAAAGGGATTATGCAGTGCAACAGGACGAAATAACCCACAGCACCAAAAGCTAGAGCGGCCAGGGATCGGTTACCACTGAGGCTGAAATGATCTTCTTACATCAAAAGCCCTTTCAAGACATAGCAAAGTACCTGCCCTGCAAAGACTCGCAAACCAGAGGATAATGTAATCATCAATACAATATCCTTTCTCTTTTGTGACACTTTCAAGAAAGCCCAGCTGAGCAGTGACTCCGGTATTAAGTGTCATTTTCAGCAATACCTCGAAACCATACTGCAGCCTTAGTTCTGAAATGTGAAGCATTTGTTGCCACGGCAGACCCACCTGGCCTGTCTGGTAAATCTGTGAATTTTCTTCTCTCTTGCACTCCTTGCCTGGCTGGCTAAGTTGCAAATCAGTTGAACTTCCCCTTCTTTTTGGCTTTGTTTCAGGGCCTGGTGTTTGTTTGTGCTTTATCTCCCCCTACCTCTTAATAAAAAGAGTAAACCGGTCCGCCTGTGAGAGTATTGACTGCGGCAAGAATGCGGGATTGTGTTGCAAAGAAGCTGAGGCCTGTAACGTTATCACTCAGCAGGACTGGTCCCATCAGAAGGCACATGGTGTGCCATGACGTAGCTGGTCTTCCACCACAAAAGCAGACTTTTCTCTGTGAATTAGACAAACCACACAAAAGGCAACAATAGCTAGCATAAACACCATTTAATACTATTCACAGCCTATTGAAGGGATGGGCGTTGACGAAGAATCGCAGCAAAGCCGGGACATTGTAGTCGGATGAAAAGAGGCCTACTGAACAGGAAGCATCGTATGAGCGGGCTGACAGTAACCGTATAACGGCGGGATTGTGGGGCTGGCATTTACCCCAAGGGTCTTTACAGTCAGAAAAATAAAGAGAAATTAAAGCATAAGGAATCCTCTTTGTGAGCACTTAAGGCCCATGAGGCAGCACAAGAAGCCGGACAATTGTCTTTTCAGGACTCTTCTGTGCCTCAGATCATTATGAAAAGGAAACATTCAGGGTGTGCTCGCCTGAAGGATTCTGTGTCATCCTTTGGGAAAACTCATCGACAGAAACAGAGGAAATTTTCACAGCAAAATGAAGAATTGTGTAAGGTTCCACCTCATTTTAAAGCAAGAAGCCCTCACTCAGACTGAGTTAGCCAAGCTGTTCAACATTTCTGCCAGCATATTCTAGGGACTTGTGGTGTCTGAGGCGGGACATCCCTCCTTTAGTATCACAGACGTAAAGAAGAAAATAGCTAAATAAACCCTTGGAAATATAACGCCCAGCTTTAAAATATTTGTCTCTCTGTCTAACAGAAGCTAATTTATGTAGATGTATGTGAAGCAGGAATCTAAAGTACTTTAGTTTTGAAGCAAATCTTTAATGATAATCATTCTTTAATGTGTACTAAGCATTCTCTGCAAGACTTGATAAATGTACAAAATATATTAAAGAAGATTAGTAAGGAATCCACACGATTTTTTTTTTGTGTGTGTGTGTGTGCTATAAAGAACCTTGGAATGTTCTAGAATGTGATTCTGCTGAAGGAGAAGAAATGAGAACCAAGGCTTTGAATGACCAGCCATAGTCACACATCTAGCGATAGTGGCTCCGATCACACCCAGGTCTCCTGATGCTCTATCCATGTGCTTTTTGCTATTTTGAACACAGGAATTTTTTTAATTTTTAAAAATAGATATAATTTCAATGAAAAATCCACTTTTCAGTTTCTTTAGCTGTTTAACCTTGAGTATCTGCTTAACTTCCATGTGAGGCTCGCCTCCCTGAAAGATTTTTTTAGGAAAGTAAACAGATGGTTGTTGCTGTTATCATTTGTTCATGAAACAGATATTGATGGGACCAGGTCTTTCACTACAAACCAGAGCTCCTTTGTTAAGAGATGACTAAAGGTCGTCAAAGACTTAGAAAAGTATTTTCAGAGGGCAATGGAACTGTCTGATATCAGAAGTCATGCCAAATAAGGCTGCAGTACAAGCTAGCTATGTATAGTAAATTATCTTTTCTTCAGGGCAGTGGTTCTCTGCCCAGAAAGAAAGAAAAGAAAAGGAAGAGAGAGAGAGAGAAAGAAAGAAAGAAAGAAAGAAAGAAAGAAAGAAAGAAAGAAAGAAAGAAAGAAAGAAAGAAAGAAAGAAAAGAAAAGAAAAGAAATATAAGGACCCTCAGTATAAAGTTTCATTCCTACTCATTCCCTCCTCATACCTTCTGGTAGGTTTTCACAGGATTTCTTTTTTCATTTATACTCTGGGCCATGATAGTTATTTGCTAACTTGCGTTGCTAGCAATGATGTTTATGAACAAAAGGATTTTTTGCACCAAAAAGAGCCAACTAGCAAAAACAGGTTCTGCAGACGCTGGACCCATCAGCTATGAGGAAGCCCCACATTGTGCCTGTGAATAACTCCAGGCAGCCATCCTGCCCAAGGGTCACAGCAGGCCTGTGAGAGAAATCTATCATCAGTCATGACTGAGTCCTTCCCACCATGGGAAGAGCTCTATGAAACACATGATCTACCGAGTGGTAGGTGTATCAGCATCAGTCTTTTACCCATCTGCTGATCATCTAGGTCAAGAAAGCTGGTTCTGGAAAAGAGAAACTTCAACAAAATAAGCCACAACATATCCAACCCTCAGCAGGTTATAATCTAATAGGAAAAATAAAACCTATCATGTGAATAAAGGCAGATTACACCTCCGGGGTCCTCCTGACTTGAGTTCAGAAGCAGCTCCTAGTTCCTCCTCCCAGGTTGCTTAAAGTGGCAGAGGGACAGGAGGGCAAGGCTGGAAGACAATAGGACAGTCGTAGCAAGAATACTCAGCAGGAAGAGGCCATCTACTTAAAGTTCTTCCTGCCACTTCCTCTCCTTGCTCAAGTTGGTTTTGGCTCCCCGCCCCTTGCAGAGACTTTGTGAAGTGTCTTCTCAGTGTCACTTGAATCCCATCCCCAAAACGTACCAAGCAACTGTGCTATGTGCCAGGGATGCGCACGGCCCAAATAACAGGCAAGGATTGGACCAGGGCTTCTTCAGTCATGCACGCAGAGCACCCACCACAGCTCCATCCCTTAGCACTTTCTTCTCCAAAGCTTGCAGAAGAGCTTGAGGAACAGCAGTGTCGCTCAGTTCTCACCAAAACCCCAAGGGCTCAGTTACCTCACTTTACAGTGAAGATGCTGAGGTTTGAGTGGGTTGAAGAATTCTCCAGGATCATATGGCTGGTGCTAAGGACAAGATCAAAGCCCAACTAATCAAAGATCACAGCCTGAGTTTCCTTACATGTTTGAATTCATCTTCTCTGACACTCAGAACATAGCAGGCCCGATCCTGGACAAATGATGTCAATACAAAATTATATGTTCATTGGTCATAACACAGAGGTTCTTTCCGGTAGGCAGTCCCAGAACTTCTGTCAATGCCTGTGACATTCTCAGTTGTTTGACTGGACAGCAGATGGAGAACAGGCCAGGGACAATGCAACACATCCCACGGCACACAGGAGAGCTCCCACGGCTAAGAACCATCTCAGCCAAAATGTCAGTGGAGGAAAGGATAAAAAGCACTGTGGGGAAGGAACTAAGCAGAAGCTGCATTAGCTCCCCAGGGATGCAATGTTTTGTTTTGCTTTTGTAGTGCTAAAAGCTGGAACCCAGAACCTTCAAGGTGAGCAACAGCCCACTTTGGGCCAGGATATCACTACATCATCAAGTGGCCCAAACTGGGCTTGAACTTGTGATACTCCTGCCTCAGCTTCCCAGAATGAGGGAATTATAAGCCTACACCACCACACCTAGCTAGAAATATATTTTGAAGGTGAATACAGGCTGGACTTGAGGTTCCTGGGGGAGAGGAGATACATGCTCAGGGGGCAGCAGTAATTCTGCATAATAGAAGCAGAGAATAGGAAGGGCACAAAGGGAGACCTTATAAGCCCAAAGAGGCTGCAGGGCACTGTGTGGCTAAGGCCTGCACTCCCTAGACTCACTGCACTTAGGCAGAAGAATTCAGAAAATGGGATTTGTCAGCATAGACAGAGAAGATGCAGATGATTTCCAGAAGTGGTTTCAGCTTGCTTTGGCCTTTTTTAGGAGTGAGGAAGAGAGAAGGATCAAAGCCCAAAAACAGGTGTTGTTCTCCTGTAGGGATGGGAGATATAGAAGGTATAAAGCAGAAACAGTGGAAAGGAGAAAAGCTGGTCACTTGGGTGTCACTTTGATGAGTCTTGGATGTGCATTTGTGCTGTCTTGTCCAGCTCTCAATGAGTCTGATGGGTGCAATGCTCAAGCCCTGTGTTGGTAGACCCAGAAATGGGGTCCACACTTTCATCTATAAAAGTCAGTCTCCCCCACGGGTGCACAGGAAAGAGGAACCCACGTGGTCTCTGAGGCCTTTCTTTCCAATCCCATCAAGCTTATCAGTCTCCTTTCTCCCCATCATGTGACTGGGGCTGGATGACCATAAGTGAATGTGGATACCAGGACTGCAGTCCAAGGACCATTGCAGAGCTGGGTCTCTGGGAGTGGCCTGCAGAGCACAGCATTGAACTCAGAGAGCTTTCCTTCTCTGAATCCTGTCTTTCCCTGTGACTGCCTTGCATAGTTCCTCCCTCAGCTCAGAGTTCCTCCCTCTCTGAGCCTGGGCAGCACTCAGGGGCTTTATTTGCCCTGCATCTGCCCTAAAGACTCTTTAAAGTCTTCAAGAGCCCCAGAGGTGAGATTTCTGAAGAGATCATCATATCTCTTTCACATCTTCCTCTTCACTCTTTTCCCATGAAATCCCAGGTCTCTGTTTATCACCTCTCAAACACACCCCAAAACACTGTGTTGTTATTTGTTTATTTTGGTGGTACTGGGAATTGAGTCCACACCCAACATAGTGAGCTACATCCCCAGATCTTTTTCATTCTTGTTTTGAGACAGCATTTTCCTAAGTTGAAGTTTCCCAGGATGGGTTCGAATTTGTGATCCTCCTGCCTCAGTCTCCCCACAGCGTTGGGACTGCAGGTGTGCACCACTCTGCCCGGCTCAGTGGTGGTTCTTGTCCTCTCTCCCTCCCACTGCCTGCCAGGGTACTTATTTCTACAGAGAACTCATACCGGTACCTCCAGATGAGAAGTACAATGGACACATTGACCAGGACCTCCCCAGTTGCCCACTGTGTGGGCTAGGTGTGGTGCTCATGGCTAAGTGTGCATTTATCTAACAGTAAAATGGAAGAGTGCAGATACATCTACATTGATGAGCCTCAAAACATAATGCTAAGTGTGGAATACTGCACACATGCTACACCATGACACTTACGTGAAATGGCCCCAGAGAGAAACCCAAAGAGAAAAAATACCAGTGCATGGTTGCAAAGGAGTAGGGGGCCGGGAACAGGGACCCTTTTGGAGTGATGGGAATGTTCTACACCCAGCTGCTACTAGGTTTACATAACTCTTAAAGTCTAATAACTCTTATTAACTCTACCTAGTCTAATAAGTCTAATAGTAATAGACTCTAATAATAGTCTAATAGTAATAGTAATACTAGTAGTAATACTAATACTAATAGTCTAATAGTAACAGACTCATAGTCTAAAAATAATAGACTCTACAAGTCTAATAACTCTTAACTCTACATAACTCTTATTTACTAGAAACCACTGAATTGAACACCAAGAATGGGTGATTTTTACGGTAAGGAAACGCTACCTGATTTTTCAAATGATTGTTACTATGATAACTTTGTATTCTGTTCAGTGCTGACATCAGAGGTGTCTTTGTTAATAGTATAACTTACCATCTAAAATAGAATATGTCCCCAGGAGTGGACATGAGCTTACTCTTTGAGACTGAGAGACATAGACTTGGTACATGATGGATTTGTCCAAGAAGCCTGGAAGACAGTGATGCATCTAAGTGTGATGCTGGAGCATGACAGCATCCAGTTTCTGAAGCTAGAACTTCATCGCTATGGCTTCTACATCACTCTGTCATGAGTTTAGTTTACATAACTAACCCTCACTACACTCGACCACTTCTGGGCCCCCATGAGATTCATTCTATTTGCAAAAGTATTTTCATAGGCTACACAAAAGTAAACAGATCTAGTTTAAATCATTATAATTGCTCAATTAGACTTTAAAACACACCATTCTACCCAGAATTTTAATAGTCATCAGTCAGAAATAGTAACAGACAATAGATAAGACTGCTATTTTCTGTATTTTTGTTCATTGTTTATTTCCATATTTGTGCTTTGTGATATGAAAGGCCATTAACATCCTCAATCAGAAATAGTTCTAACTTTGTAATGTTTGAGATCAACTTGAACTGAATATAACTATGTACAGGGCATAAAGGGTTTATTTTAAATACAACTGAAAAACAATTGTCTAAAACAAATTTTGACAGTAGTTTCCACAATAGCTAATTAAAGATTAATAAACTACTCCAAGCAACATTTTAATGAATCTAAGTTTAAAACCCTTATGTGGTTTTGTCTTGGTATTTATATAATCATTGAATACTAAAAGCAGGTTGAGTTTACCCTCATCACTGGCATGCATTAGACATGCAAATTTGCAGGCTAAAATCCTCCAACTTTGGTTATGAACCATCACAGCACCATGCCAGTGTAGCTGTCCACCTGGTAGGGCTGGCACCTTTGCCTCTGTCTGAATCTCTTTAACAGCCACAGGCAAATCCCCTGGGACACATATCCTGAGACAGCATGTTTGTGTGTTTACATCCTCCCTGCCTATGCTGAGGAGGGGATGAGTGATCTGAGTCAGGGAAGAGGCAGAGGAGCAGTGCACCCTTCCTCAGGGGAGTTTGTCAGGACAGCGGCCTCCAGATGGGCAGAGCTGGCAGCTTCCTCTCACTGTGTGAACTGTGTGATCTCATGGCTCTCTGAGCCTGGGGCAGCACTGAGGGGCTTTATTTGCCCTGCACCTGCCCTATAAGCAACAACATTGCTTTCTGCTCCCAAAACCCCTCAGTGAGGAGGGCTATTCACTCAGTATGCTGCCCTGTCCATCACCCCGGAGGACGGAGCTGGGCGTTCTCTGCTATCAGCAATGGAACTTTTGTCTCTTCTCCATTTTCCAGTGCATTTATTTTTGTAAGGTATTGCACAGGTCCAAAAGCCACACACTCCTTGGTTCTGGATCTGTATGGAATAATACAACCTCATATCACATTATTTAAAGTAATAATACAATAATAATTAAATAATGGATTATTACTGTTCCTGCCCACTGATTCAGAGTAAGTTTCTTATAACCAAAAGAAGCAAATCAAAGGAGTCTTCAAATGACACTTTTTCCTTTATTCTTTACTGGAAATTTCCTTTTTTTAGGGGAAATAATTTGAGTTAATAAGGACAAATGGAATTAATGACCCACAGCACCACAGAGGCAGAAGGGTTTTGTGAAATCATTTTTCCTTGATTGTTTAAGTTCTGACCTTCCCAGGTGACTAATCTTTCATTTCATTTGTAAAGATCTCTGACAATGTCTTCCCAAACACGCTCAATACAATACAATTTCTCATGACTGATGTTCCCAATTTGCTCCCACTTTTGCTCTCAAACTTGCTCCCTGCTCGAGTCTAGATGTTGAGTGTCTAAAAGGCCCATTTGTTAAAGGATAGACCCGCAGTGACACTGTTAACAGTGCTGAGACCTCATTAGGTCCTTAGGTCATTGAGGCTGTGCCACTGATGGGGCCCTAGTTCTTTCCTGTTCTTCTCTTTCCCTTCCCAGCCTTGGTTCTGCTCCCTCACACACTCCTACCATGTCATGCTGCCTTGCCCTCAGCCCACGGTAACTGGCTAGGGTCTGGAACCTCCTAAACTGGGATCAAACCCTACTTTTTGATGTTGACTATTTCAAATATTTGACATAGTAAGAAAATGCTGACACATTCCCCCATTAGCCCAAATGAAGTTGGATTGTTTTTTCTGGTGGTTCTAGACTAAGAGAGCAACCCCTCAACCTCTGCCTCTCCCATTTCTTCACATCCTTGACCACAGTCAGTGCATCTCTCTGTGCAATCAAATTCCAAGTTACTAGTGTCGTGACTAATTGTTCTTTGCTTATTGTGAAATTATAGAAGTTAAGAATTAAAATAAATCCAGAAGTAATTCACTCCAATCTCTGTCTTGTTCAGGAATCTGTCTTCATATTTTCCAGAGCTCCAAACATTATTTAGATAAGAAGTCAGAGCAAAAGGTAGTCCATGGTAGAGCAACTTGTATTACAAATAATTCTACACATTGAAATATCTGTCCCTGCTCCACAGTAACTTCCACTGGATTCCAAAAAGTCTTTCTAGAAAGATGCAACCTCTTTCTCCAGGAGAACTCCAGATGCTTAGCAATTCTTTTTTCTTCTTCTTCTTCTTTCCTTCTTTTCAGCCTCATAAGCAGGCAATCTGATTTCCGTTCACTTAATCGCAGATCAGAGGACTCCCCTGCACTTTAGTCCTTTAATGCTGTGTACAAATCCCCAAATCCCAGCTGAAACTCTACATGTGTACTTTAAGCATAGGAATGATAAAATATAAATATTTCCAATGAAGTTTTAAAAAGGAATTTCTACTTCTAAGCAAATTACACCTATGTTGAAAAACTATTAACTCATGAGTTAAACTGCAAATTTTTGTAAAATTATGTCAATTAAAAATAGCAATGCGCATTAGTGTATATTAAACTCTCTTAATGATCAAATCAAATAGAAGTAGCTCGTCTAGACTTCCCCAAAATAAGACAAAGGGAAGCAAAATTTTCTTAATTGGTTTATAAAACAAATAATAACAGATGTGTTTTAATACTAATTTAATCTAATTAGAAATCATTGGTTTCCTATTTTAATGTTGTCAATGAGATTATAATAGTTGTCTAAGTCAGGATAATAACACATTTCCTTAGAGACTGTTCATGATTATTCAGGGATTGTTTATCCTCTCTGCAGCGATGGTACATACAGCCTATATAGACTGTCTCCGTGTACACAGGATATTGTGAATCTATACAGGGGAATTCTTTTCATGATCTTGATGCACTCGTGGGGTTTTTTTTTACCTTTATCTGTCCTTAAAATGGGGACAGTGGCGTGGAGGTACATACAAACATTGAATTGGAAAGAACAAAGCAACAAGAAATTAAAATGTAAGAAATGAGAGAATGTGCTTCAGAAGTCTGAGATAGAAGTCATCTGGAAAGATGAGCCAGCTAGTTATTTGAAAAACACTTATTTCTCAATTTGCCAGTGATATTTATGCATCACACTGGCAGTAATACTGTAGCAAATCATCCTCAAAATGGGGCAGCGGACTGCAATGTGAAGGAAAAATAAACATTCAGAATCGTATCGTTTAATATTCTGTGAATTTGCAACACATTTTAAAGAATCACACACACACACACACACACACACACACACGTGCACACACACCACACATGCACAAACACACAGCCGAAGAGCTGAATCAGTTTTCCTGGGATTTTTGAAAGACAGGCTGTTATTAATGGAAGTGATGAGGAGAGAGAACTGCCCTTATTCTACCTCACGTGGTATTTTAATGAATGACCAGTGACTTCCTTTTCATGAGTGACTCCATGAACTATTGTTTCTCGCTCCCTTTCCTCTGATAGCTTTTGTCTCTGGGACCAAGGCAGATGAGCAGGATCTGAGGTTGCGCTGGCCTCTGCCATCGCCTCTTCACCCATTCCCCTGGAAGTCTGAGTAACAAGCATTACCCAGTGCAAGGTGACGCTGCCCAGAAATTCTCTGAAGAAGCTGCCTGCTCTGAATTCTAACTAGAAAACCCCAAAGACTCCCGCTCAGACTCCAAGAGAAGATGAATAGCATAAATGGCCTTCTCCTCCGGAAAAAAATCTAATTATATGTGTATAGATTTTTTTAAAGGTTGGCACTGAATACTCAGAAATATATTAAAATCATATTTCTTTCAATAGGAAAATTGAAAAGGAAAGGATACTCTGAGACAAAAGGCCAGCTCTGAAACTCCAGAGATGGTGACAGGTACAAAATGCAGGTGGGAGATGGAAGTGGGCCGGTCACAGCGTCTTCCCCACTAGCGGGCAGGGGGACTTCGGAAGTGCAAAGCCACCATCTTTTCCCTGGTCCTTGCAAAGTGTCTTCTTGGGACATGGGTACTCCTGTTCTCATCATGTGCTTCACATAAAATCTTTTTCTACACAAAGCTTTCATTGTTAATTGTGGCTATGGATGTGCTATCAATCTGTACTACAAACTTCAGCAACTGGAAATGCATTATTATTAACAAGAGTTATATAATAGTAAAGGACAATACAGACTACTAAAAGAAATATGAATCTTGGACTCAAAAAGACCTGGCTTCAAGCTCAGCGTCCATTAATACTAGCTGTGTGCAAGTTATTTAAACCTTCTCAGATTCGATTGTGTAGCCATAATATGGAGTACTCATACTTACCTTTATTCAAATTGAAGGGAGGCTTGTGTTTGATAGGAAAATGTGAGTAAGTCCTATACTTGTTCAGATGATGGTTGCTCTTAATATTGCCAGAAATTTGTACTTATCATTTCACATTCAATTTAAAATAAGGAAAGTATCTGATATTTGTATAGTAAGTTTCCAGTTTTATATTCTGAACAAATTGTGTTATATTTATCCTATCAAAACCCAAATAAGTTGCATATTTTAATTTATTGTAAATATTCATCATACTGTCATTTTCTAAATTTCAAAAGTCACCGCTCTCTTTAATAATATCAAGGACACCATTTAGGAGCAGATCTTCCTTTCAAACACCTGTTCTGGTCCCATATGGGTCTATTACCCTCATTTCCAAAATGTTTCACAAAAGTAATGAACACCTATCCATGCATATTTTATAGTATATCCTGTTCTCATTCAAGTTGTAAGTCCATTGGAGGTCTGCATAACTTTTTAACCTGCCACAGAAATATTGTTGATTCAAGTCCCTCGTCTATGAGATTTTATAAATATATGTCTCAAAAAAGAAGTTCTTGGACTTAAAAATTAGGCATAAAGGCCAAAAAATTTTTTGCCACAAACTATATAAACAAATATCTTGAGTGTAGAGACTCCGCACTTTAGAATACTTACACTGCACATTTATTAAAGCAGAAACACAAGGTTCATTGACAAAGAAAAGGATTCCTGAAGATGTGCAACTGGTATTTGCATGATGCTGAAATAAAAGGGGTTTTTTTTTCTCTTTTTGGTAGCAGGGATCAAACTTGGTACCTTGTGTTGGTGACTCAAGTGCCAGAACCACTGAGCTAAATCCCAAGCTCTGAAATAAGTTTTGATGTCAGTGCTTTGACACCTGTTCTTGCTGTGGAACAAGTTATACCAAAATGTAGGCCACGTAACAACAACATGCATCTCATATGCCTCTCCCATGGTCTGCAAACGGAATTCTGGGAGCTGTGCAGGTGGGCCATTGTGACTCCAGGTGCCCCTGGAGGTGGAGCCACGTCTTGGAGCTGGGTAGCAGCAGACTCATCAGAGGGGCCTGACTGGGAAGCAAGGGCCTGCCTCCAGCTCACTCCTCTGGTTGTTTGCAGGGATCTCAGTTTCTCCGTAGAGTTGCTGCAGAGAGAGGTGGGGGGAGGGAGAGAGGGAAGGAGAAAGTGAGAGCAAGAGAGGGAGGGAGGGAAGGAGAAGGACCAAGACAGAGAGAATGTGAGCCTATAGCCAGTCTTTTATAAGCTAATACAGAAAGGGACATGGCACTATTTCCATGTATTCTGGTAAGAACACAGAGAAACTCTGGTACAGTGGGTGTGAAAGAAATCACACAGGACAGCAGACCAGGATGTGGAGTTACAATGAATGAGTCTTCACAGCAACACAGGTCTCTCCTCTATCTTAAGACACAAGAACTGAGGGGTTTGCTCTAGCCAAAAGAAGGCTGTCAGGACCACAGCTACGGGAAGAGACTTAGAGTAAAAATTGAAGGGAAAGATATATCCATGAATATTTATGTGTGGAGCCATTTGGAGAGATATGTATTTTAATTATGCTTCTGTTTTGTGCCTGTGACTTTCTAGATGGGGCGAGAGAACTTGTAATTTAGAGAACTCTACATTCATCTGATGATTTCTCTACATGAAGTGAAAGAAAATATGATATAGGGAACTCAGTTTTCACCTATAGTTACCGCTGTCTCCAAAAATGTTTAATTTGTCAGCAAATCTAGTTAGGTGCTAATTTTCCAGAAAAGTATCTTTGATCATAGACGCTTAGAGCCGACGTGACGACTTGGAGCCACATCTTCTGGGTGAAGAAAGGGTGACCGCCTTCCACAGGAAACTCTGAGAAACACAGCAGTGAACAGCCTCTACCCAGGGACCACTCAGGATAAAGACTTACCAGCATGCCTCCCAAGACTTGTACTTAATTCATTCGACACTTGTGGAGGACTTGGGTCCCCTGTTCCCAGGGCTCGGAAGTGGAAACTCAGGACCATTTGGGCAACTGGAATCCACACATCCAGTGGAGAGCAGTTGGAACTGAGGGCCTAGAGTGTGATCATGTGCCTTTTATTGATATCTGCCAAAATAGGGAGTCAAATTACTAGGCTACCATTTCTGTCTTTCAAGTTGTTTGGCCACATCATGGACTTTTAGAAAGGGCATAGCTAGGAAATGCCACAAGCCCTGAAAATGTTGGCGTTTCACAAGAGCTTAGATACTTGAGGTCTACATTATTAATGGTGCTTAAAACCAAATGGTCTGTGGGCTGGGGAGTTATCTCAGTGGTTCCAGCGCCTGTCTTGCAAGCGCAAGGGCTCGGGTTCGATTCCCAGTAACCACATACAGTACTGGGTGTGGAGACTCACGCCCAGCAGCAACCAGCACCACATACCACAGTGCCGGGCGTGGTGGCTCACGCCTGTCACCCCAGCACTCGGGAGGCAGAGGCAAGAGGATTGCTGTGATGTGAGTTGGAGGCTGAGCTCAGGGCCAGCCTGAACCACAAAGGGAGACCCTGTCTCAAAAAACCTAAAAAAAAAGGTCTGAGAATTCTCAAACTTCTGCCATTGCTGTTTTCTTCACTTGCTGAGGAAGTAATTCTTGTCCACCACATGCCAGGCACCAGTCACAGAGCAGTCAATAAATAACTCCACTGTGTCCCCGCACCGGCTTCATGAAGCTCACCATCCATGCCTTACCTTCACGCCACAGAAATGGTCCCTTGTCATGTTGCATCACCAACTTGGTTTTCTTATTCTAACTGCCATGGTTGTCTACAATGCTATAGGGAAGCATAGACTTCAAAATTTGACAGCAACAACAATAAACTAAAACCTCTGGCCTCCAAAGACGAAAGAATTAATGAACATATTTGGTACCATCACCCAGTATCCCAAAGAGCCGCTGCTCCTTACAGAAGAAGCCCCGTGGGCTTGGCTTCCAAATGTGAAAATGTACTTCAGACATTATTCAGCCTACCAGTGTCTGGAATGAACTCTCACATGTAGAGTCTGTGATAACACATTTTCTTTCTTCCCTGGGCCGTGAGAGACTGTCTGGCTTGGGAGGGAAATGCGGGTCACCTGAAGGAAGTCAGAGCTTCTTGCTTATGGCTACAGTTTTGTGGAAGGTTCTGGTTTTCCCGGAGACTGACTCGTTAATGATCGAGCCATTCAATGCCAGTCAGGAAAGAGCTGTTTGTTTTCCATGAACACTTCTATTCTTGTGACCTCGAGCCCTCAAGTCCCATCTATGTAAGGAGAACTGGAGCACAATAGATCGAGGGCATTAATATTTCCCTCTTCATCTCCTGGCGGGCTCATATTTTTCAGGAGAAGCTGACATCAGTGTGAATTTGCCTTACTTAAGCCTTCCGAAACATGTCTTCTTATTTACAGATAAGATTATCCTTTTTCCATTGTTTTCCATTAGACTTTGTTTCCTTTCTTGTTTTTTAGGGAAGGCCAGCTCACTATTTTCAAAAGGTGATGGGCCATGTCAGGATTTAGCAAGTGAAAAGAAAGAGATTGGTTTAGATTTTCTCCTTCTCTTTGTGAGCTCGAAAGCTCAGTAAACTGCCAATGGTGACTGCAGGTAGAGGGGTAGAGGAATGCTTTTGTATCTTAGAAAACCTAGGTTTCAGATGGATTATAGAGGCAGTCAGGAGAGAGAGGGAAAAAGTTCCAATAGCACTTCAACTATTTTCCATGTCAATGGGTTTGTATCAACCATATTCCATTGCTATAAGAATCACCATGTTTAAGTATTGATAAAAATTTTTTTAGAAAACACAATGCAAGTTATAAAAAAATTGGATGAGTTTGTTGTAATGAAGATAGGTCTGTATGTAGCTTATATTCAGTTTGAGGGATTTTTCTGTATGCTGAATAAATTGTCAAAACAGTACTAAAACTTCATATGAAAGAGTCTGCCCAAACTGTGAATCTGCTTGATACATCTTCTTGTGGTTTTTAAAGACTCTAAGCAAAAAATTTCAGCTCATTTCAGCAAGACTCTAGAGATCTACTGGAACTCGATTATGTTCCTTTATGGTATGGGCTTAATGTCACCTCTCTTTAGAGCAATTGACAAATAACTCAGCATACAGCATATCTAAGGAAAGAGGGAAAATCAAGATGTGCGGTTCTCATTGTGGGTTTGTATAACACACGGGAATTTCTGTAGTCTGTAGCTATAGTGTGAAACTCAGTGACATCCACCAGTCAATATTTATGAGCCCAGTTTCTTTACTTATTAACATGTCCTAGGAGAACAAAGTCACAGCCACCACTCAGGGATTAAAATATGGATTTATCAAAATTTTCCAGTTTCAAGCAGTTGGGCTTCTGGAGAAGCTGGGGGTTGTGTAAGGACACTGCCAATCAGAGAGTTATAAACTTGGATTTCCACTCCGCTGTAAAGTTCAGCCCCTGTTTTCATGAAGGTGTTTCACTCTCTTCCTTTCTAACCCCTTCTCCTACCAGAGAGTTGGGTACGTCAGAGATACTTTAGAAAAAGTGAAAGTGATTATGTGAATCAGGAAATGAAGACAAGCCAAGCTTAAGGCACAATTGTCCAAGGCGAGTCACTGCCCCTTGTGTGTTGTGATATTCCAATGTGGAAAAACATTTGCCCTGGGATAATCTGTTACCAGACAAATAGGCACTTCTCCCCACTGGCCTTTCTCTCCATGATTTTTTGTTTGGGTCCACATATGTATTAAGGGAAGATAGATAAGTTTGCAAATTTGCAAAGTTACCAAATTCTCCAAACATATTCAGACTTTACATAGCATATAAGCTGTTCAGCGATGATGAACTTTTTAGAGATTTTAGTGGTAACAAAGGGCCAGCTGTGGCACGTGTGCCATGGGTTCACCACCGCTGGGATAGATGGTGGATAGCGATCATCGGTTCTAAAATCTGTCTTACATCAGGAGTAAGTGAATTCAGATTCAAAAGATGCACCCATAAAATGGGGTCCAAGGCGAAGTATTGTAAATTTCCTCACTTTGAAATACAGCAATGCCTCCAATATAGGGTATTCGACAGAACTATATCAACCACCATTGCACATTTAGGTACCAAGAATTAGCAGATTTTGAGCACACAGGATTTATATAACTTTAAATTTTTGCGATTATTTTTATTTAGCTACACATATTAATTTGGCTAAATGTACAAGAAAACATTCTCCCCATACTCAAAGAACAGTATCTGCCTTTCAAAAATTATCACAGCTTGTTAAACAATTGCAGCCTTTTAGGACTAGATCGCTCCAAGTGTCTCTGCTGGTTTTCTCTCTGTGACCTCTCTAATGACAAGACCCTTTCGCTCCAGAGCCTCCTAGGGAATCGTTTTCCATAACTCACACCTTCCTGTAAGACGCAAGTTTTGGGGCTCATTAATACAGAACTTACAGAGAGGGTTCAACTACCTATCGATCTAATTAAAACGTTTTTGAGTCAGGACAACAATAATAATAGGATTAATTGTTGTAATTTGTGCAGCCTAAGTATATACACAAATAAGCCATCTTTATTTTTCAATATCGCCAGTGAAAAATGAATTTCAGACATTAGGACCTGGGAGAGTCGGGAGCTCCAGCTGCGGGGTGAGCGCCCCTCCCTCGGTTCTGGCCAGCAGCCCCGACATCGGCGCACAAAGTAATCACAGATCACAGCATTTAATCACTGAAAACAAGCACTCCAGAGGACAGCGGTGTCAATATCCCACTCTCTCATTATCTGTTTGGATTGCACATCCACACTGTCAGATAAACAGAGTGGAAAATTAAGATTAAAAATATGGTAATTTCATTTCAGGCAGCAGGCACCACTCACTGCCCCTATTATGCTATTGATTACCTCTGAATTCAATTTTTCTTTCAATGCAAACTTTAATCTGTTTGCTACCCAGCAATTCAACTCCCCAAGGGCTATTTGAGAGTAAGTAACCATTTAATCTGATGCTAACTGAAAAATCACCGTCCTTAATGAATTGTGTAAATCATTCAGCTCTAAAGCACCTTTGACTTCTATTTCATTTTTTATTTTCCACTCAATATAGGAAAGGATCGGCGTGTGAATAATTACAAAGTAGCAAGTATTTTTACATAGAGCAAATATGATAAAAACCCTATTATAGTAGGGCATGTGTAATGAACAGTACTTTTTAATTTCAAAATAGCTATTCATTAAAAAAGAATGGAAGATTAAAAAGAGAGGCTCAAAGCTCAAGGTAAAAGTTGATAGACATTGTAATTACATGGTTAATTTCAAAGATTTATATGCTGTTATGATTTAAAAGGAATTTTTATGACCTGACATTTTCATTTGAGAAGATTTTTTATTTAAAATTAATCTTCGAGCGCCTATTCTTAATTATTTCTTGGCAAGCGATAAATGGGAATATAAAAAAAATACCCTATATCAAATTCCGAGCAGAATAAATGTATGCGAATTTTCCGACAGCAATAAAATGGTTTTTTCACTTATTTGAATTACTTTACTTTGAAATCCAGGTTGAAGGAGTTCGTGGGAGAGAGCTGGAATTATTGGCCCACTTAAGGGAGCAGCAATTTTACTGCAATGCGGCGTTTATGACACTTGAAAGTATCGGGTCGGAGAGAGGGTTTTGCTTCGGCGATTAGATCGTCTCTCCAGTCCGTGTCGGTCTTCAACAGGTCCCCGCCCCCGGCCCGCTCCGGGTCCCCGCACCGGGCTCGGCACCGGGCTCCGCGGCGGCTGCGGGCGGACGGACGCCCGCGAGGGGCGCAGCGCGGCCGAGAGCGGGCGCCCGGCGGCCGAGCGCTCTGTCATCTGCGGCTCGCGGCAGACTGATGACACCGCGCTTCCCCGGCTCGGGCCGCGCAAAGTGCAGGGCTGCGGGCCGGCGCGGCGCCTAATTACCCGGCCGGCGGCCGGAGGGGGGCCGGGGCCGCGCTCGCCGGAGTCCCCGCGCCGCGGCCCCGAGTCAGGGGCGAAGACCGAGGCGCTTCCTCCGCGCTGGCCCTGGCCGGCCGACTCCGCCGGCCCAGCCTCGCCTCCGCCCCCGCCCGCGGCCCGGCGGCGCCGTCCCCAGACCCCGAGGGTCCCCGCGCAGGCCGCGACCCTCCCCTTCCTCCCCGGGGTTGGGCGGGAGATCCGGGCTGCAGCGTGGAGGGCAGCGGCGCGCTAGGAGCGAGTGCACTCTCGGGTCCCAGGACGTGCGCAGCCGCCCGGCCCCAGGACGGAGAGGTCCCCCAGCCGGGACGCAGTGCCAGGCCGCAACTAGAGGGCGCGCGGGGGGTCGGCGGGGGCGCGCGGGGCGGGGCGGGGGCGCGGGTGCCCGCAGCGCGAGCCCGACCGTCAGGCCCGGCCGAGCGAGCCCTTCGCCGCCCTTCTCCGCGCCGGGCCCGCGCGCCGCGCTCCCGAGGCGCTGCTCGGCCCGCTCCCGCTGCCCCGCGTCCAGCGTCTTCAAACCTCGGCTCTGCGCGCTCCACATTCCCGGACCCCAGATCTTCGCCCCCTGAATTTCCATCTGTGTCACGGCCCGGGAGGCGGGGACAGGGAGAAATTGCAGATAACCGCGAGCGCCTAGGCCGACCGTTAGAGATAAGAGCCTTTGCTGAAACTCCCCATAACTTAAGAAGCGTCTACACAAATCGTCTTGGGGTAGGAGGTACAAAAGTCAGAGGTACTGGCCAAAGACTGAGACAGAAATTCCATCCTTCGCCCAGCCCTTGTTCTGAATTTCTGCACTGGAGCTGGTGATGTTTTTTTCAGGTTAGCAACAGTTCTGAGGAGAGGAGGAGCGGGATGGGGCTGCCAATTTCGGGATCCGTTTCTTCTCTTCAGTCTTAAGGACAGCAACCCTTTTAGCCGCCCAGATGATCACGCGCCCAAGCCAAAGCCCTTCCGTTTCCTCTGGATTTCCACTTGCTCAGAGATGCAAACTCTGTTGGCTTGTTGTTTTTTCTTTTTTATACTCGTATTAGCAAGGACCTCTTTCATTCATTAAATATATATTGGGCACCAGAAATCGTACTAGGCAGAATCGGTCACGGTTCAGGAACTTTTAGAAAGCTTTTGTTCCGTTGGAAGCAATAGGTAATTGCATAACGTTCGTTAATGTATTGTAAGTAGGTGCGTGACTCCTCCAACTGGTTAGAAAAGCTTCTTAAGAAGTCTTCTGAACTGTCCTGTCACTGACGCTTTAAAGACTGAATTCTACCAATTATCAAGTGCTAGGTACCGCCCAGCTGGGCCTTTGCTCAATACTAGGAGTTCTGGCCTTTTAAATGTATAAATGTAGTATTTGAAAACTGTAAGTCTTAATAGGTCCTCCTGCTGGGAGTTCTAGCGAGTTTTCATGTAGAACATATTTTGACAACACATTCATTCCTATATTGCATGCCTACGTCTTAAGTCCTTTTATTTGCTTTTTCCAAAATTTCCAAAGGCCATAATCTCAGTGTGGGCCATGAGGCAGCACATTTTTCAATTTTAAAATATTGAATTATATGCAAACCTCAAAGGGGGAAAGAAAAGAAACAGCAATGCTTGTTCTGATCTTTGCTTTAAAAATGACTGCATCAATTTATTTTTTAGCTGTTGATTTTTAAAGTAACCCTTTCACCAGGAATGTCAAGAAGCTGAGCCCATTAGGTTTGTATTTTCTCAGTCTGAAAATGCATGCAAAACTGCACATTTTAAAATGCAGACCTATGACAATAAATGTAAATGGAATATTTAATAAATGCGAAACCCCTTTAAAATAGTAACCAATAGTCCGACATGTCGTATAATAAAAATTAAATGCAGGTTTGTGTTCGTCCGTCTTGCTGCCTTAATGCCCAGTGAATTGCACTGAAGTCTTCTAATACCGAAGACATACTATTAGCCTTGAAAAATGGAAGCCACTTCCTACTACCACCTTGTGTTTTCTTTATTTTTTTCTTAAGGTATGTTGTTATGCTTAAATGGCTATTTCTTCTGCTTTAGACATTGAGCAAAAAGAATTTGGGAGCATTTTATTAGAAATACTACAATAAAGAGGTCACTGCTCTTGGTCTGAAATTTAATTCCTTTAGTGGGTATTGTCTTCTATCCCTCAAGTACACTTTCAAAACAGTCATCCACACAAATACACAGAAATATTCCCTCTCCCATGATGTTTAAAACTCAACACTGGAAAATGGAGAAAATAGCATCTTAGGAGCTGTTATTTCCAGCATAATTTTTACACTTCATTGAGAAACAGCCCAAATCCTGGTGAAATAAGTCTGAATCAAAGACTGGTCTGACCATTGACCTCCTGAACCAAGAAGCACACAGTCTGTGCCGGGGAAGGACTGTGTCACTGAGCTGATCAGAAGAGAGAGGGCCCGTGGGAAGGGTCCATGTGGAAGAGAGGAGGATGCACCCCGAACTGTGGAAGGAACCTCATGCACTGCAGCTCTGGAGGGCAGAGGGCTGGGCAGCTCGGCGAATGCTCAAGTGGAGAGAGCAGGGTTCTGCACTGGCAAGACCTGCGTAAAATTAAATGAGGGATCTGTTCATTGTTAGTCTCCATTACAGCGTTCTTTCTACTTTTCTTTTTCAGGGAGAAAAAAAAAAAAACCTGGAGAAGTACATGAAACATTTTAAAAGTCTGGGTATAAATTACAAGAACACCAAATGAAAAGGGTAGGGAAGAAAAAAAGATATCATTCATTTTTTCCGCAAGTGTTTATTGAGCACTTACTAGCTCCCAGTACTAATCAAGGCTTGGAGATATAGACTCTTCCAAAGGAAGCTGACACGGTGGTTAGTAAAATTAATGCTTCCCATCAGTTGCCATTGCCAGCGGAGAGGAACAAAAGGAATTTATAATGTATTGCTAGGTGCTAACTCTGCTTTTCTTCAGAACTCATGCCCCTCTGACCAATAAAATTGAAGAGATTCCAAACAGTGTTTTACCCATTGATTTATTCAAATCCAGGCCCCAAAAGTCATCCAAATTCTACTACAGGCAAGGAAAATTAATATTTTCAAGTACATACTCATAAGCTGGAGGTTACCAGAAATAGCTCAATAAATACACAAAATAGCATCCCACTGCTGGTATTATGAGCTTCTTACAGATTAGGAAACAAACTCGGAGCGTTAGATTTCTTATTTAACACATACAGTGAAAGTGTATGGGGGCCGGGGATTTAGCTCAGTGGTTCCAGTGCCTGTTTTGAAAGCACAAGGGCCCAAGTTCAATTCCCCAGTAATGACATACAACATTGTTGGGTGTGGAGACTCACGCTCCCAGCACTCAGGAGGCAGAGGCAGGAGGATTGCTGTGATGTAAATTGGAGGCTGAGCTAAGGGCCAGCCTGAACTATATAAAGTGAGACCCTGTCTCAAAAAACCTAAAAAAAAAAGTGTATGGTAGAAAACGTAGAGTTTGGATCTAAATCAGTTTATTCCAAATCTCTCCTCCTCCAGCAATAAGATCCCCAAAGCTAATCTTATAAATAGTAAGGCATTATAAAAGCATAAGGTATTCTGGTAACCACTAGTTCTTAGGTTACTTCAAGAATATCAGTCTTTATAGGATAAAACACAAGGAAAGATGATCACTTTGTTATTTTTTGTGAAATTCTAGATACTCACCTCTATTTTTCCCTTGAATGAATGTTCTAGAAATTGTCTGGTCATAATAGTAACACTTCTATTTGTGGGTGTCTTTCATAGTGTGGTTCCTATCCCAGGTTCTCTGCTTGTAGAGTGAGGAGAATTCTCAGACTGACACTCTGACCCAGGCTATTTGTGTTAGTCTACCATGTTAAAAGCTGAGTTTCTTTTAATTAAGCAGATTTTCAAAAAGAACTCAATCAGAGTGAGAATGCCATCTACAAGATTCCAAGTTGTTTACCATTGCACTTTTTGTACAATCCCACAAAATTTACAAGCTAAATTTTCACCATAATCGTCCTCCGTAACTCTCAGAGTAGTCAGTATTATGTGAATGTCAAAGCACGACCTAGGGACAGAAAGAATTTAAGCAATGTAATTACCAAACTTGGAAAATAAAAACGAATCAAGAATCTGGACAAATGGGGTCAATGCAAGAAGATTCTCTCCTAGGGGCGAGGGATTTGGCTCAGCAGTTCTGGCGCCTGTCTTGCAAGCGCAAGGACCCAGGTTTGATCCCTGGTTAACCACATACCATATTGGGTGTGGAGACTCACACCCAGCAGCAATTAGTACCACATACCACAGTGCTGGGTGTGGTGGCTCACGCCTGTAATCCCAGCACTCAGGAGGCAGAGGCAGGAGGATTGCTGTGATGTGCGCTGGAGGCTGAGCTCAGGGCCAGCCTGACCTACAAAGTGAGACCCTGTCTCAAACAAACAAAAAAAAAGACTCTCTCCTAGACGTTGATTGGGAGACCAGGCAGTGACATCACAGTTTTGAGCCAATAAATGCTGAACTCCTGGCCTGAAACCTAAGTATCTTGTCAGTTACATTTCTGCCCGTAGCCCTGCTGTAGGAAGCTGTGTCCATAGTGAAAGTGAGTTTACAGATCTGCTCTTTTCCCTGTGGCCGAGCCTCAGCTATCCTCGCTGCATTTGTGCTTCCAAACCCGCTGTATTCTTTTCCATTAGCCACCTGAGACTAAAATTTTCATCATCCTCAGAGTATGGTAGCTGGGTTCTGTAGTCTACAAAGTACTTCCACGACGTTCTGCAGTGTCAGCTCTCAGCATTACTTCTGAGGTGCCATGGAAGGGAAGCTGATGTTTTCTTCGATTTGCCAGTGGAGACTGAGTGAACCGAAGATACAGAGAGCCACCATGACCGGGCCGGAGACACGGCCCCGCTGTCCACCCTACCTCCTCCAGAAATCCAGCGGAGGCGCCCACGGAGCTGGCAGAGACTCCTCAGAAACTTCCAGGATCTGCTCAAACCATAGATAATGGCATTATCAAGCTTCCTGCACTGAAAGAGAAACAACCAACTCCCCCTTCCCCCAAGGCCTTTTAAAGTACCCTTTCCTTCTCCTGTCATCTTTGAATCCTGGCAAGTTGGCCTAGTGTGCCATCTGGGCCTGACGGAACTGTGTTTAATCTCCTGCTTTTACTCTCTGGGCTATTTCAGGTTCATGATCAAAAGCGGTCCTGCTGTCCAGCTCTGGGTCTCGTGGACAGTGGAGGTGAGAGAATTATGCTAAAATAATGCTAGCTTAGCTGAATTTTAAGGACGTATTCTCAGGAACAGAATGTTCGGAGCCTTTATTCCATTGGGCACATATTTCTGATTCTGGGTCTTGGTTTGTTTTTTGTTTTTTGTTTTTTTTTTAAGTTACTTAAAGAGATTTTCCATTTTTTCTTCCCCTAAATATTCATCTGTAGCTGTCTGTCGCCATGAATTTAACACTGGTGAGGGATAGTCCACATCCCTGCCTCCACGTGACGGACACTGCTGATTCTGTATCCAGCTGCATCGTAGGCATCTCGGCCTCCACCCAGGGTGTTAGCCAGATTATTTTTCTATCACTCTTGCCCACGTTGAATATGCTGAACACTGTATCTCTCAACTGGCTGGCCCACTCACAGCCTGAGTCTCTATTATCGGCAGCCACAGCATGCATATGTTTATTTGGTTTCTAGTCCTTGGGGAATCTTCTCTCTCTGCCCTTCCTTGAGTAACAAAATCTCCGGATTTCCCCTCTTCTGTTACATCTCCTGAAATACCCGTCTTTGAATGTCTGTTCGGAGTGCGTGCAGAAAGTCCCCCCACAACAGTAACATGCCCCTGCCTGCTTCGAATCCTGGCACACGACTAAGTGGTTATTTCATGCATGCTTTTCTCGTGTCTCCTGGCTGGGCTCAGCCTGCTGGATCTCTTGCTGCAGTTTCCAAGAGCACAGCAGCTCACACGCTGTGCTAAACACACCCTCCTCCTTTCTACATCTGGCCTGTTGGTTCCCAATGGGCCTTTGCACACCCATCCTGTACTGACAGCAGTAAGAACTATTGCTAAGAGGCCGGTGTGCAGACGGCTCCATAAAGGGCCCGATTTCTGTTCAACACTGAACGCTTTTCTGGGTACAAACAGAGGAACTGTTGAGAATTAAGGCCCCGATGCTGCAGATATGCAGTGAACGGATTGCTTTTCTATAAATAGCCTGTCTCCTCACAGGGACAAACTTGGGACAAGGAAAGAAGGACAGAAGTAGGGCTTCCTGCTCTTACCTGCGATACCCCCTTGGATGGCACAGTACATCTTTCCTATCCCATTTAATCCATAAGATTACAAACTTATTTCAGTGTTCCTTTAAAATAACTACTCTTTTTTGCTTATGTTTTTTTCAGATTACTGCAAAGTCTCCTCTGTCTACCGGAATGATTACAATCCCACTAGGAACCCAATGTATAACTTTGTTTTCTTTCTACATAAAGTTTCTTAGGAATAAAGGCGCCATTTACCAGCAGTGATTTACTCAGGAGAAGGTATAATAGAGTATCTCAAGCACAAGATGTCCCCAGAAGTGGGTTTCCACAGGAGCCTGGGTTACCCTCGGCCTTAATTAGGAGTAATTGGCACTTAACCTTGGGATAGAGGCTTGTCAGAGCCCTGGAAAGACTCTTTAGGATTCTCGTATAGAGGCAGAGAAAAGGAGGTCAAGCAACTTGCCCAAGGTCATGGACAGAAGACACTACGCACATTGGAGTGTTTCCAGGGTCTGGAACTTCAGGGATGATGATAGATCCCCCAGGGCTCTAAGCAGAAGACAACAGGAAAATGAGCTTGAGCGACCAGCTGGGTTCCAGAAGGAAGAACAGACCCTGACTTGAGGTCAACAGTCGGAATAGCTGGTCACCAACCACCCTCATTCACAGAAGAGAGTAACAGAATATTCATTTAAATGTCCCATATGTCTTTTTTATAAAAAGGCTGTTAAACGAATGACATTGTCTTGGGAATACTTAGAAAAATGCCAAGCTCACTCGTGTGTGATTTCATACACAAGTTTGAAGTTTGTATGTGAAGTTTACATACACAAGTTTTAGAAAGGTGAGACTTGAATTGACTTGCAGAGTGAATTTTAAAAATTGTTTTAACCTTTTGTTTAAAGTGATCAGCAGGAAGGTAACAGTGTTCCAGTGCTTATGTACAGATCCTACTTAGCTTTTGCTGAAAGTCCCACTGCCAGCCATTGCCTGACCTAGAATCCAGCCCAGGATCACACCACACATGACACTTAGCTGTCATGTTTCCTTGCCCATTTCCAACTTGGGATGATCTTTATGACCAAAGGCACTGGTGCCTTTGCAAAGTACTCCTCAGTTTGGATCTAGCAGATGTGTCTTCTTAAATAGGTGTAGATTGTCTTTTTTGGCAAGAATACCATCAAGACAACCCTGTGCTTTTCTTTTCTCAGCATTGCACTAGGAGACACATGTCATGCATGATGTCACCGTGCTGCACTATGGATGGCATTAGCTTTGAGCATTCATTTACAGCTTACTACAGTACTGGACAAGCTTCTCCACTATAAGGCTATTTCCCCCTTTGTAATTACCAAGTTTCTTCTGGGGAAATACTTTGAGGTCATGCAAATATCTTGTTTCTCATTGTACTTTTACCCACTAATTGTATCTCCTACTCAGTATTCTTGCCGATAGTTATTGCAGAGGTGTTTGCCAACTGGTAATTTTCTATTTCCCACATTCTTCCTACATTGATTAATCAGAATTAAGCTGGAAAGAGCATTCTCTTACCTCACTTATTTATTTACTGAAGTGTTATTAAAATAAAGAATGAGGTTACTTGGAGGCTGGGTGCCAGCCACAAATTCACTGAGAAGAGAGTGAGAAGGGTGTGAGAAATGATAACTAGGTTGTTTGAATGAAACAAAGAATAGAAGCTATTCTATTCTCTGCAATCAGAGGTGTTGTTTACTAAGATAGAAAGTGAAAGCTCTTACACAGCTTCTAAGAAGGCAGAGCCACATTCAGAGAGATCAAAGATGGGCATCTTAGGAAAGTGGATGGTCAAAGGCTGGCAAGTAGAACAAGGTATTTGAGGACAGGTAGGATGTATAAGCAATAAGTTCATTCATAAAGGAGAAAAGGATTATTCCTCTGACCTTCCTGGAAATCTGCAAGAAGAATAGTATTGATGGTTAGATGAATGGAAGTGCTAAGCATTGTGCAGAAAAATACAAGCATCACCCCTGAGCTAGGGATGGCTCAACCTGATAAAGCATCCATGGGAAGACCCCAGAATCTGACACATGAAGATATATCAGCAATGAGTTTCTAGGAGGCCAATTAATGCGTGTGATTGGGGCACTCAATGTGCAGGGTCTTCCTGAAATCCAGCTTAGTGAACATTGATCCTTTATTGCTTGATGCTACTTGAACTAGAGTGAACCATGGTTCCATGAATAAGGAATGTTGGGTAAGACCCAACCAGTCAGAAGAGGGTTTATTAACCACACTTTCTACATTACTACAAAAGAAGAAAAGCAGCATCCAGAGGTACTGTAGTACTCTGCTTTCCCACCTCCATTCTCCTCATGAACCCAGTACATGGACATCTTCTTCGTGTTTGTTGTGTTCTCCTTATGAGCTGTGAACATGATGAGCTGGAAGGTATACAGAAGATGAGTCTCATTCCATCCTCTCTCCCAGCTCTTCTTCAAAGAATCTGGATTGCTCTGGCTTTGAGTCTAATTCCCAGTACCTTGGCAGAACCAGTCCTAGTCTTCCATGACAATGCTTTAAAATAATGGCTTTGAGGACAAACTGAAACCACTTTCTGTTCTTTCTTTGGCTAATGAAGGTTGAAGGTAGTGGTAGTTGCATCTGTCGGTTTCTATCCTGGGCCTGGTCATGGCGCCCGAGCTTCCTCCTGTTTCACCTGGAGCTCTTGGGGGAACAGTGCTGTTAGTTACATCATGGTTTGATTCCACCCTGTGTTCAAATCTCAGCTCCATCACTTATTATATGAACTGAGACAAACCACCTTGTCTATACCTCCACTTTCCCCCAAACAAAATGACATTGGGTAGCAGTCAAAGAAGGCACCCTCACTAATAGCACTGAGAAACTGATGGGCTCTGGCAGCATTCTGATGGTCCTTGGCTTGTGGCCCAGTAATCTAGTCTGATCATTTACATTGCCTTCTTACCTCAAGAAGAGAAATAACCATTGACATTAAATCAAGAAGTTATTCTCAGGATCTGGGTAATGGCTTATAAAATGTTATGCATTTTCAGGTATATATTATTAAGATGTTATCTGTTTGAAAAACCATAATGTTATTTTTAAGTGTTAGTGTATAAAAAGCAAAGCAAAGCTTGACAAACTAAAGCCATTTCTCATACCAGGCACAGGAAAAAGTGCCTGGCTATTGGATTCTCCCCTCCCAGTGCCTGAGAGAACCATCTTGATGGCATATTTTGCACCTTTAAGAATGCAGCTTAGTTTCAATTATTTATGATCATTTTAATAGCATATATTATCAAAATAATGATGACCTAGGATGATGAGGCCCCACCAAAGATCACTGTTATTAAGTCTTTCTGAGAAGTGGTGCATGACTGCCAAACTTTTTAGAAGAATTACAGGGTTATAGGGCTAAAAGCCTGAATGGCAGGACTAAGCAGCACAAGACAAGGAGACAAGATTGTTAGAGCCAGAGGGTGCTAGATCAAGGGGAGGAAGTTGGTGGACAGAAAGTGCTGTCAGAGGGCAGGGTGCCAAGAATCTCCGAGCATTTCTATGAAGGAAGGACTTGCATTAATCAGTGCTGTGATGCCCATAGACTGGAAGAAAGAAGTTCCTGCCCAATCCTGGTCGGCCTAAGTTGCATGTTTATGCTCTGGTTCCTTTGTTTACACGTGGACCATCGTGACACAAATGAAAAGACAGAAAACTGCTCCTAAGGACCCTCTCCACCAGGTGTGAAGGATAAGGCAATAGGGTAGCAAGTTTGAAGCCCATCTGGGGAACTTTGGAACTTAATGAGACTGTCTCAGAATTAATGAGTAGAGAGAAGAAGAAGGAGGAAGAGGAGAGGAGGACAAGGAGAAGATGGAGAAGAAGAGGAGAAAGAAGCAGAAGAGAAGGGAAAGGAAGAGATAGGAACAGAAAGACAGAAAGAAGACTTACCCACTGAGCTCTAATGAACAGTACTTTTAAGAGCTTGACCTTGGGTGGAATTTAGAATTTTTCCCTAAGTGTCTTCCAGTATGCTATAAAGATATCATTACTGTCCATAGGTTTCTCTTGGAGCCTAGAGAAAGAATTTAGAGACATGAGTCTTAGGGCAATTAGTGTGCAGTGTGGCTCTGGGTGAAAGATGAGACTTGCTCATTCCTTTGGACTCCTCTTGAAATTCGCCTGTGGCTCGGCATTCTTGCTTAGTTTCTGAACATGTGCGTGCTAAGTCTTGAGAGGGTAACAGCTTCTGTCCACAGGTTGAAAACAGTATCATTTTCATAATTTTATTCCATGTGAATCTCCTGGTGGGTGGCAGAGTGGCTAAAACTTTCTGTGGCCTGATTTACTCTCACACTGATTTGCAACCCTGCTGTAGCATTTCTACATTCCTTTTAATTTAGGTATTTATTACATACTTTACAAGGCACTTGAGTAATATGATATCAAACTTAAAAGTGGTATTGTATATACAGAAACTCTATTAATAAAAATTACTAAGTAGTACTATTTGTTTATTGTAAAAGGAGCATAAATCATAAGCATGGTGGAAGATTCCTCTATGTGTAATAACTTAGTTAATAATTTGGAGGTTAGTTTTTCTTATTGCACTAGCTGAATGACTGATTTCTACCAATTTCATTACACAAACTTATTTCAGTCATTAATTGATTTGCCCTAAACTGGTATATTTTATTTAAATGTAAGTTTCAATATATATGTACGAAACTTCTAACCATATACATTTTTGAGTTATTGTCATAAGGAATGTTGATTCGCTAAATGCAAGCATTGTTCTGACTGTGAGGACCATGTGGCAGCCACAGCTCTCTCATCCCTCCGTTGACCCTCAGCATCTGGTGAAGGACTGATTCTGGGACCCCCCTGTACACTGAAGTCCATCCAAGAACTTTTTTTTTTTTTTTTTGAGACAGGGTCTTGCTTTTTGTAGTTCAGGCTGGCCCTGAGCTCATCCTCAAACTCACATCACAGAAATCCTCCTGCCTCTGCCTCCCGAGTGCTGGGATCACAGGCATGAGCCACCATGCCTGGCACTGTGGTATGTGGTACCGATTGCTGCTGAGCGTGAGTCTCCATGCCCAGTATTGTTATGTGGTTACGAGGGATCGAACCTGGGTCCTTGCGCTTACAAGACAGGCGCTGGAACCACTGAGCTAAATCCCCGGCCCCAACCATCCAAGAACTTTTAAAGTTCTTCTCAGAAGATACATAAAGCATATGGAATATATAGGTTCACAAGTGATATGCAAATAATAAATTGTGTGAAACAATTAGAATGTGGAATGAGCTTCTCATTTATTTCTGCTCATGACCACCCTTCCAATTCCATACCCTTTGCAGAAGTTAAATTAGCAAGAAAAGCCAAGTAGACCCTCCACAGCCAACAGAATGACCAGGAA
>PVIR01021477.1:0-29367 GCA_004026965.1 Petromus typicus
TAGCTGAGTAGTAAGATAGGACATTATAAAAGGGGAATTTGTAGATATAAAGGAAAATGTAAGGTGAAAATGGCTCTTTGTATATGTGGAATGGAAATCAGGGAATTGTTATCTTCTTCACAGAAAGTAAGCAAGAAAGAAAACTGAATTGTACTATTTGAAAGCCAGAAAAAGAAAGAGGAGGCTGTCAAAGAGGAGACTGTCAAATGTTTCCTCAGATAGTAGATATTCTTTAGAAATTAAAGCAATATAAAATGCAATAAAGAAAAACAGGATATTTTGGCAATAAGATCCAATAGGCACATTTTTTTAATGGATAAATGAAAGTGGAATGTAAATATTTGGGTGTGAGAATAAAATCACGCTTTTTATTGACCTCTGATAAAAACACAAATGTATTTTCTATGATTTTTTATATTAATATGTCAAAATGTATAAAAACTTTAAAAAGTAAGAGAGAGGCAAATAACTGTCTTTGAAAGATTTTAATTTTATGAAGAGATATAATTATTAATTTTATACTCACTATTGTAAATTGTATTTTTAGACCCAGGGCCAAGCCCCTTTGCAAAAAATAAACAGATAATGGTAAAATCAATAGGAGATAAAATAGAATAATTAAATAAAATGAAAAAGGAAGTAGAATTATAATACAGTTTAATGTGATAATGTTAATCATTTTAAATTTAATGATACATATATTTAAAAGTGCAGGAATTCGATGCTTACATAAAATGCTGACATAGTGCAATTTAAAATATTAGAGTGACAGAGTAAAAAGGAAATGAAGCCTAAAGCAGAAAACACTAATTGAAGAATACAAGAATCGTTAGTAGTTACAAAATAGAACTGTCAAAGAGAGACATTTTCTAATGAGAATGGAATAAGTTCATCATAATAATCAAAAGCTAGAATCACTTTCAAAATAAACAAATAAAATCCTACATTTGAGAAACACAGTTATTCAATATTTCTTCATCTTATTCATCAATATTTGTTAGAAAGTGCAAAGATTAGTACACATTTCTGACTAGCAGAATATCACACTAAAACAGCGCAGTGTATTTGTATACATAACAACATATACAATTATTAGGTGTTAATGGTACACATGCAGACATATCAAAGGAACTGCAGAAATAAACAGATTGATAGAATGAATTAAATTTTTCTATAATTGCTAGTTAATTTGCTGTAGAAAAGAGGGCCTGTAGGTCAGTAGTAATTGAATATCCCCTCTAAAATATAAAAATAAAATTTTCTTAAGAGTAATCAACAAATGAATTTGAATAGGTTATTAATTAAAAATAGCATTGCGAGTTACAAAAGACAAATGAAAATATGCTCGAAATAAATTATCTTACTGAGAAAATACAAGTTAAAACCATTTAGTACCACACTACCTAATTACTAATAAGGCTAATTAAAAATGGCGATACCCAGGGTTGGCAAGGACATGCCACAAATGGAATTCTTAGAGATTTCTGATTGAAATGTAGTCATAAAACGTAAAGAATGAGTACATATATTATGTTGTGTACTATAAGATGCTACTGGGCAATAAATAGAAGCAAAATACACATTGAAAAATATGGATATATGTTGTATGATGCTACGTTTTAAAAATGAAATAGAAAAGTGAAAAGGGTAAACATTATGATACTGTTTACATTAAATTAAAGAAACTATGAAACTGTACATACCAAGAAGATATCAGTGGTTCTCAGCAGTGAGGGAGGCCACAGGGGAGGCATGAACTGCAAAGAAATCCCGGAGTACATTTTAGTTGACTTGAACTCTACGATGATCAATAAAATAGTGGATACATGTAATTGCCAATATACATCAGACTGCATGCTATAAAGGGTTTTTTTCCATTGCCAATATTTGTAATTGACGTAGTTAAGCCAAAACAGTGCTCACATTTTGCAGAATTTAAGACTTTCCCCTTCCTCAGCAAAATTTGAAGTTCATTTTTGTCAATACATATTCATATTCCCTCTTTATGGTTTGTCTAGCAGTCACATGCCCGTTGGCTACTGAATACTTTCATTCCTATGAAGCAGAAACTGTATATTCTAAACAAAATTCTAATTTGACTAAAATTCTATTGTCTTTACTATTGTGAATAATGTTGAAATCCACATGATGCAGACATTTCTTTAACAAACTAAATTTAAATCTTTAGATAAACACGCAGAAGTGGGAGTGCTAGTTTGAATGAATTTGTATTTTTCATTTTTAAAGACAATTCCATGGAACTAAAAATATAATCTGATAATAAATTGAAAATGATGAGAGCCTTTGCCCGTGAGATGTATGGAGAGGGTAAATAAGGCTGCAGAGCCTCAGTTAGATAGGTGGGATAAGTTTACTGACTGAACATATTCTATTAACCAACATGGAAAACTGCTGATAATTGAGAAATGTTCCTTTCCGAGTTACAGGAAAGCAAATTTTGAATGTTGCTATCACAGAACATGTGTCATCTTGTAGGAGAGGGATGGACTTGTCTATATTTGCTTATTCCTCATTATATTACAGATAAGATCATTTTATAACACATAGATATGTATAGCTATAAAATGATCTTTTCATATAATACCTGTGTTTCAATTGGAAAGTAGTTTTTCCTTTCTCCTAATTCTTTACAGATTTTTGGTATGCATTATTCTACTCCAATAATGATAATGTGTACATATGTCTTTTCATATGAGAAATGTCTTTACACAAATAGTTTTTACACATCTTTGCATTTTCTACTAAAAATTTAAAATATTCAATCCAAATTTCAATACAGCCTACAAATCTGTGTCTATAAATGAGAACTCAAATGCATTATATTTATTCCTTTTATTATTATAAATGTAATCCGTGATTTTCTGTCGTTGGCAGCACACTTGTCTGAATTCATTGTGGACCTAACAGAATGGTCTATGTTTGTATTTTTCTTTCAATCAGACTGTATCTATTTTAAACATTGCCTATTTTCTATATTTACTAAAATTCATCAAAGCACACAATCATGCCAGGGAATACCTGTAGCATGGATTGAAGCTATCAAACATTACGCTTAGCGAAATAACTCTGACACAGATATACAAGGATTACATGTACTCTCATATGGGGAATTTAAAAAGAGCAGTCTACTAGAAGGTAGGAAAGTGATTACAAGAAGTGAAGAAGGGAGGCGTGACAGTGTATAAAAAGAGATGAGGTATGACTAGTGCACACTATGGATATATTGAAAGATCACTTTGAATCCCATTAATGTGTACTATTGGCATGTGCTAATAACAAATATTTTTAAAATTCTATTTTCTCATTTAATCCCATTCTGACTGGACAACAACTAAAAACATTCTTATTTTATTCATTTGATTACTAATAATTAAAATTAAATTTCATAATTTTAAGCAATGCATTTATATATTTTTTATTCAATAATTTCTTCATCATTATTATTTACTACATGTATTAATTGGCCATATAAATGTTTCTTTCTTATGGAATTTCACTTTTAGTATTATGAAAAATGTAATATTTTTACCATATTCATCAGAATCATCAGGTGATATTTTTGATAAACAAGATTAGACAATAGATCACAAGAGAAAATAGATGACACATTTGTTAAAACAAAGAATTAAAACAGAGAAGTAAAACATATTGTTTCTTGCAAAATAAGACTGTTAAAAATGAGAAAGGGTGGGCTTAGTACATGCAGTTAACATCTACCAAAATGCAGCATAAGCATGTAGTATAATAAAATTTTCAATAAGTAGCCACTATAAATTTACATGATCATTACCTAGAACATGAGCAGCATACAAAAGCAACTGATACTTGTATATTTGCTGTAAAGCAGGCATGGTATTACTAAGCACATTATATCAACATTTTAAACAGTTTTGTATTAACAACTGGTTATTAGTTCCCCATTTAAATAATTTATCAATCTACTCATTTATTTATTAAATTATTTATTTACTTATTTTGTATTGGGGCGTAAGCCTAGAATCTTAATACTTGACTACATCCTGAGTCTTCTTTTAGCATTGTTTTAATTTTGAGCACGGTCCTACAAAATTCGTACAGGTTGAGCTTGAAACTGTAATCCTCCTGCCTCAGCTACCCAGAATGCTGAGTTTACAACCTGAGCTGCCATGCCTAGTTAGGTTTCTGTGCTTTTGTGTAAGATAATAACTGAGAGAAGTTAGCTACTTTTAAATCTAAGAAATTTAAGACAAAGATTAAATCCAGTTCAAATATGAAATTTTATTTCAAGACATTTTATATTGTGTTCAAAAATGAAGCTAACCCAGTATGATGTTGTATTTATTCTCCAAACATTGTATCTCTTTAAAATTTAAATGTTATCTTGTCTAAGCCTACACCTATATGAGATTCCACATGGACTGAGATTAATGTGTGCACAAATAAAACTTAAAGATCATTTATAAAGCACTGGCTGCAGTATTTTTTAATAAGCAGAGATCAGCAAGCAAAGCCGCTGGCTGCAGCAGTGAATGTACATCCTATTCCATCCCCACCAATCACCTTGAATCCTCCACCCTCCTCATTCTGTTCACATATTTTCTTCTACCTTAAAGTTATGTAATCATTTATTTTTTAGAAAACACAGTATCTTGCTAATTTCCCTTCCAAACTAGAAGTATGGAAAAGTATACCTATTACATATTTTGAAAGTACAATATTTATTTTAAGGGCAAATTGCTTCTGTACATTCTCTATAGTAATAGAACTGTTTTAATCTAAAAGCAATTTAAGTCTGCAACATATTGAACTGTAATTAAAGATTTATGTTTCCATTAAAAGGTAATGTTATAGTTAATTCCAAATAATAAAACACTTCATAAAATTTCAGTGTTACACAATGCAGAATACAAATGATGAAATCTAAATATCTACTGAGTTTGTGCTTCTATATAAATATTAACACATGGATTTTCAATGATGCATCTGTCAGATTTTAGATTTCATTAAATAATTATGATTTTCCCCTGAATGTGTTTACAAATTATATTATATATATATAAATATGTGAATTTCTTTTGAAAATGATGTTATGCTTTACTTCCTTCATACTGTAAATCTCAAAATGATAGTGGATTTTTAGTAAGACAACAAAGCATATTTACATTGTAATTCACATTTCTCAGCTCCAAATATTTAAAAGTTACAAAAATATAAACATAATTAACTGAAAAGGCATTAGCAGGTTGGAAAAATAAGTAAATATAATGTATACATGGTGAAAATCATGAGTTTTGACCCCTGTGGAGATCAGTTTGGAGATTCCTCAAAAAGCTAAGATTAGAGGTCCCATTTGACCTGGCCATTGCCCTGCCAGGTATATACACACAAGAATTAAAAGATTCATATCACAGTGACATATGTGCACCCATGTTTATAGCAGCCCAATTTGTGATTGCTACATCTTGGAAAAAACCCAAGTGTCCATCAACTGGAGACTGGATAAAAAAGCTGTGGTTCTTCTACAGAATGGAGTATTACTCTGCCATAAAAAATGATTAGTTTGAATCATTTATACTTAAATGGACATACCTTGAGGATATCCTCATAAGTGAAATAAATAGGGCACAGGTACATATCACATCTTTTCTCTGGTATAAGAAAATAAAGATGTAAATGAGTCCTAGAATTGTATGTTATATATTGTTAAATAGAAAATGCTCAATGTAAAATAGGGAGAAGGGGGAAAATGATGAGATTATAACAAAAAAGTAAGGAAACAAATTTTATGTATATGGGGGGGCGGTAGGGTGGGTAAGACTATGGGACAAAATGAGAATTAAGTTGTGTCTTCTACTGGTACAAATCCCCATTATGGAGTGCAATCATGATGTGTATATGTAATGTACCAATAAAGGTTAAAAAATAAATAAATAAATAAATAAATAAATAAAATCTTCTGATAAATGGTTTATTTCAGCATATTTATGATACTCATAGTCTGCGTGAAAAAAATTTAAAAGAAAAAATACATGAAACAAATCTTAATAATTTATCATTATGGAAATAGGCAAGAAATATTAAACATAATCATTAATATTTCCTTGAAATAGAAATGTAATAGATATTACAAAATAGATAGAGCACTACTGAAAAATAATTCACCAACTTGCAATGTAGTACTGAAGTTACCAAAAACATACTAAAATTTTGATGTAGTTACAAGTGTAAGGTTGATAGTATAAAATATAAAGGTGCCTAAACTGTTCAAAGGAGCTTTGAAGAAAATGTAACCATGACCAAAGGGCAGTTTTAAGACACAATCAGTGAATTCTTTTGATACTTGAAGGAAGATGAACTATGTCATTCTTTGTTGCTTGTGTATGTGTCCCTGAGTATATTTCTTAGTTCATTTTTGTTACCATATGTAAATATCCCAGTGTGATAATTGATAGAGAGTAGAGATCTACTTGACTTACTGTTCTGAGGATGGGAAGTCCAAGACCATGGCCTTGCATGTATTCAAAACCTGAAGAGAGTCTTCTTACACTGTCGCATGCTGGGTAACATCACAAGGCAAAATAAGGTAGGGCTAAATGTCTGAATCTCTTTTCAGTATTGTGGGTACTGCTCCATTACCTCCTGTAATCCTAAATAAATTCAAATATGAATTTGAGGATTAAATGTCTAAACAAAGAACTTCTGAGGAATAGATTAAAATCTATATCACTTCCGCATATAGAACATTTAAAAAACAATGTCATAACAAGGAAAAAGCAGAAAATTTGCAAAATATATGAAGTCAGTTAAATAAGGATAAACCTGAGTTATGTTAAGGTTCATGGGAAATACTTTGAGACTATACTGTAAGTGAAAAAACAGATACAGAGCTTAAATATCATATTTCTCTTCTTGGTAAAATCCAAAGTATCAATACATTCTAGTACCAAAGAAAAGCTAATAGAAACTAGGGAGACAGATCTTCTACATAAGAGGAGGGCCAGAGATGAAGGGAGAAAAGATCAGAAATTAGGGATTACATGCTGGGCCAGGGATTTAGCTCGGTGGTTCCAATGCCTGCCTTGCAGATGCGAGGTCTCTACATTGATTCTGTCAATCACATACAACAATGCTGGGAAGGTTACTCACACTCACCGGCAATCAGAACCACACACCACAGTGCCTGGTGTGGTGGCTCATGCCTGTAATTCCAGCACTGAGGAGGCAGAGGCAGGAAGACTGCTGTGAGTTCCAAAGCTAGCCTGGGCTACAGAGTGATTTTAGGGCCATTGTGAACAACAAAGTGAGACCCCGTTTAAAAAAAAAAAAAAAGAAAGAAATGTGTGAGATATATATATCACCAACTGTTAGACCAACTCTAAGATTAATATAATTTTATGTATTTTATGTCTTAATAAAATAAAATCAACTTAAGTTTTAAAAAAAAAGGTAAACTAGATGTTTTTAGCTAGCTGAAAACTCACCTGAGAAAATACTGAGTGAAAACACTAGCAATATAGAATATTAAATAAATTAATTTATAAGAGAACAACTGAAAATTTATCTTCAGATACATAATTATCAAAATAGGCATTTCAAAGTTATATATGTGTGTGTGTGGGTATATGTATAAAACAAAGTCAATGCTTAGAATATTTATTAGCATACATAACGAATAGGAATATTGAAATAAGATAAATAGATGATAGATAAATGATAGATGATAACTATCAAATTCAAAACGTTGATTTTTCATTATATTGTTAGAATTCCCTGAAAATTAAAAATGGTAAATAAAAAGAAATGTAATTTGCATTTATGAGAGTAATAGAAAACTTCAAAATGTTGGCACAATATCTTGCATATAATTTTGTTTAAAAAAGCTAATTTAGATAACAGCATTAACACCAACATAAAGTTGCCCTCACTGAAATGTTTACATGACCTTGAGAGGAGAGATCTGCAATGAAGTTTGGAAGCTTGAGATTAAAAACAATCATTGCTTTATTAGAACAGGTGTTACATACTAGGATTGGAGGCAAAAATTCTTCCTTCAAGCCTGGCTTGACCTGAATAAGAAACAAAACAAGTGCTGCAGTTGAATGATGTGGGCAGCAGGAAGGGAAACTTGCTACATTGTGAGAGCCCAAAAAGCAAAAGATTGTTGTGCTCAGGTAGAAATTAAGTCTAACTGATTGCTCTGAACAAGACATTCTTCTTCAATGAAACAGTCTTTTTATACTCTTTATTTGAAAATAGTTTCAGCTTTCTCACTTATATCCCATATTGTCCCTTTATACTATAAGTAAATTTTCTTTAATATGAACACGGATAATCTTCCCAATAAAATTGTTTCAAGAATTAATTGCACCAATCAAATAACATTAAATTATGAAATATTCTCTATGTGATCTATAAAATGGAAGGAGATGAGAAAAAAGCAGAAGGGATTCAATGATAATATTCATTGTTACCCCATGTTTTGATTTTGTTTTTTAAAAATTGGAAACAACCAAATGTCCATCAATTGGAGACTGGATAAAAAAGATGTGGTTCTTTTATAGAATGGAGTATTATTCTGTCATTAAAAATGATAAGATTGAGTCATTCGTACTCAAATGGATGTACCTTAAGAACATCCTCATAAGTGAAATAAATAGGTCACAGATGTGTAAATATCATATCTTTTCTCTTCTATGTGAAAATGTAAATTGTAGTGTGTATAGTTGATATTGTGAAATAGAAAATATTTAAAAGGAAAGAGGGTGCAGGGGTAAATAATGGGGGGGAAGAATGTGACAGTAATAAAAAAAGGAAACAAAGTTTATGTATATAGGGGGTGGAGGGTTGCAGGGCAGGTGGAAAGGGGCAAAAATGAGAATCAAGTCATGTCATATTCTGGTATAAACTGTCAATGTTGAATGCAATGATGATGTGTATTCATAATGTACCAATAAAGATTTAAATTTAAAAAATATAAAATTATTCCATATACCATTTAGCTTTTGTGGAACTCGACAGTAAAACTATTATATAAAATCTCAAGAAATATATTAAAACAAGAAAAAAAGCCGGTACTGTCCGACCTGTAAAAAGAATAAAAAAGAGAAAAACAAAAGAAGGAAGAAGAAAATTATTCGTGATAGTATTAACTATGTATTTTGTGATATGGAAACACAAACATAAATTTAACATTTTGACAAGATTACAGGAAGAACAAGAACATGTTAATGAACATATATTGACATCACTAATTATAAGGACATCCTGGATTTCAGAAAAAACAGCAGTGATTAATATTAATATAGATTAATAAAGTTAATTACAGAGCTGTGAAAGCAGTCATTGGAAGTAAAATGATTTATCATTCTACTTTAAACACAGGACAATGGGGAGGCCTAAGATATCATCACACCAATAGGAAGTCTGAAAAGGACTATACTGTATAAATACTTAAAAATTCTCATAGACTCCCAAGTGTAAACCAATAATGAGGATGCAAACGGTCATTCAGATGTTAAAGGAACAAATCAATATGATTAAACATATAAAAGCTGAAAGAAAAACCCTTTAGCAAAAATCTACTTAAAAATGTTTTAAAATGAACTTCATCAAAACAAAAATGGCAAATAACAGCAAAAATATTGACAGTGATATTGAATAAATTTCATTATATATTATACCAGGAGGAATACTAACATGACATCTATATTCAACACCATTGAATAATCTCACTCTGATTGGAGACAGACGTGAACTTTCTAATTAAAAATATGGAAAGTTATATGAATATTACTCATCACAGTTTATTCTCTAACATAGCCAAGGTAAAGGAGTTAAACTCAAATATCTCTGGTCTTTAAATTAATTAGATGGAGATTATCTCTACAGCCTAATCTAATTAGTCGTGACGTTTAAAACAGGTTGTACTCATCAGAAAGAGAAGCAGTCATTTTCCTGTTGACAGTGATGACAAAGCCAGCTAGTTCATCCTGAGGAAATGATATTCCTTTGACAAAAAGTGAGAAGATAGAAAGGGACTTCAAGCCTCAAATGAAATAGTAATCTCAGATCTTTTCTCAATTGGAATCAGGTGAGAACTAGAGCTAAGACAGTTCATTCTTTGATTCTCAGAAATGGTGAGCTAAAATTTTGTTTTTTTAAATGACTAAGCATGTCATAATAATATTAAGTTATATAGTTGTGAAAGATAAGGCATTGTTATAAAGGATAGATAATGCTAGTGACTAAAATTACAAAATAATATGTACCTCATAAATTCAAATTTGTATGTAATTTTTAAAAAGAAAAAATATATTAGAGTATGAATATGAGTCTTTCTATTTTACAACAAAGAGGAAAAAGTTGTTGTGAAATGATAAAATGACAATATATACAAGCACACTTGAAAACATAAAAATTACATAGTAAGAAATTTAATAAAATTGAATGAGAATCTATTGTAAAAGAAAGGTAGGAGAAAGTATGACTATAGTAATCATATCCTTGCATATGTTAGGAATTAAATATATTGTCCAAAGTAGAAAATTTTGCATATTGTATAAAGAAAACAAAAATATACTGTGGTATACAATATCTCAAGACATAAAAAGGATGAGCAGCAAATTCTAGTACAAGATTAAAACAACATATATCAATCATATTAATGAATTGCATAATGTGTTTACAATGTCTTATTTAAGGACACAAAGCAAAATGTATATTAATAGATAAGAAATGTATAGAAATACATAAGTTTCTGAAAGTCATATAAGAATCATTTTTATTTAAATAACTTTATGGGTACATTTTGTATACACATCAGGATCACATTCAATATTGACAATTTGTACCAGTATATGACATGAATAATTCTCATTTTTTCCCATTCACCTGCCCACTGTACAATCCCCACCCCCATCTACATATGCTGAGAGTAGGGGTAAGTAACAAGGGGAAATAAATCATGTAAAAATCTTGATTGTTACAACAAATCAAAACAAATTGAGTTAAAAATTATTTCCAATATTTAGCTATCACAAAATCAGCTGCTATAAACATAGGTACACATGTGTCGCTCTGATATGAATCTTTCAGGTCTAAAAAACTGAGCCTTGCATAACTATATAAATAGTAGATACTTCAAATGAATGTCATTCTCTATATATTTTAATTATTTCAATTTTGAAAATATACATTATTTTGTATTAATTTATATCACAGACACAAGCATAGAGAGTTAAATTATTATAAAAATGTTTGATTTTATTAATGATGATATATTACATAAGAAAATATTCTAAATGTTCCACATCCAGCTTATTTTTTTAGTGTTACAGGTAGATTTTACATATCATTGATGATCCCAAAAGTTTCAATGACAGCCCAGGTACCCGACAGAGTAAAGCAATAGTAGTCCTTACTGGCACATTGCTGGTCCAATGTAAATGTCATCACTAAGTATTTCATTAAGTTTGAAAAATGTCTAGAGCCATAGACATTATTTGGTATCTTTTAGGGAAATGTTACTTAGAGTTCTATCTGAGCAGCTATTCCGGAAGCCAGGCTAGTAATGAGTATGATTACTGACATCTCAGCATGATGATGACATTACTCTGTGCTGGAATGTGCTTCTGAAAAATGAGAAACACTACAGGCAGAGGGGAATGACTTAATGTTTATTTTTAATGATTCAACTCTGCCACATGTTAAGTTGGAAGACATCCAAGCGTCTTTTAATGATTCTTGAAACCTAGGTAAGAAACATCAGTAAAACAAACGCAAGATTTGACATTTGGTACATATTTACCAGCTTGCTCATAGAATCACTATCTTTAAATATATGTATGAAGTTCTAGTCTTCTCAAAACTTTGTTTTTCAAACTTATTTATCATCAGATATCATTTATTCATTCCAGAATTTCTTCCAATTGAGTAATTTTTTAAACAAAAAAATGTCAAGTTTTCTGAAACCCTTACATCTTTTTCCTGTAATGATATACAGCTGTTTTGCAGTTACTCTATTACACATTACTTTTTATATTAAAAAAGTTAAAACTAAAGTATCTATATTCAACATACTAGAAATATTCACCATTTCAATCAGTGGGTTATTTTTTCTTTCCACATAAATTCATCAAGAAGACCAAGTTCATTATTCAAGATATAGTGGTACGAATAGAATTTCCAACATTATTTCAAGCAGTAAGTTGATTCACAAAAGAGACAAAATACTTACATCATTTTTAGAACAGGTGAGAAGGCTGAACCCAATGAATTGCTTCTAGCTATTAAGGCTAAGACACACTATTTGTCAATTAAAAGTAAGAATTTGTTGTGGACTGCTGCAGAACTTATTTATACCCATCTCACTGCTTAATGGCAATGGAAGTGAAAAAGATGGGATCCAGTCACTACACACTCATTCCAGCTGAACTTTATCCATGAGTCATCATGGCTGCAAGAAGCAGAAAGCCTCTATCATTCCAACTTTCCAACTCTCTACAGTGCAACTCATTGGAAAATCATAAATCACACCCTAAAACCTCAGACAAGAGAGTCTAGACATGTATTTCTCCACCCTTTTTCATGCACAGAGAGCTCAAAGGGGATGAGTTCATTAAAAATAAAGCCAATATGGCCCGGGGAGTTATCTCAGTGGTTCCGGCGCCTATCTTGCAAGCGCAAGAACCCGGGTTCGATCCCCAGAAACCACATACAATACTGGGCGTGAAGACTCACGCCCAACAGCAACCAGTACCACAAACCACAGTGCCAGGCGTGGTGGCTCACACCTGTAATCCCAGCACTCAGGAGGCAGAGGCAGGAGGATTGCTATGTTGTGAGTTGGAGGCTGAGCTCAGGGCCAGCTTGAACCACAAAGCAAGACCCTATCTCAAAAAAAAAAAAAAAAGAAGAAAGAAAAAAAAAGAAGCCAATATGAAGAAATCTCAATAGAAGTGACTAATTCTGTCCAGCTATAAGGACACAAGGAAACCAAATCAGAGACAAAAATTTGCACTTTCTTTTAAGGAACTGCTGGATTGACATGTAGAACACTAAGGAAGTCATTGCAAGCAGAGGGATACAAACTTGCATAGCCATAGAGGTATGGAAGAGTATGACAGTAAGCACTTTCTTGTCTTGGTAGTACAAGGTGGATATTACAGGCTAGGAAATAACCAGTATTGAGACATGGTGCTGGGAACTCTTCAGCAAGTTTAATAAAGGCACATCAGAAATTGCAAAAAAAAAAAAATTATTCAAATCTATCTACATGTTGGCAGAGAGGAGAAATGAGGAGAAATACTTAGGCTTTCAAGTGCTCTACTAAGTATGGGGAAACACAAACAAAAAAGGACAGAGCACAGGTTCTTATTTCTGAATAAGAATTTTCTGCATTCCTTTTTCATCTTCTTTTGCACTTCGGTATACTATTTGTTTCATTTTTATATTTGGTATATATATATATAAGTCATTGAAAATTTTGTCTACAATCTGTCACATCTGTCATTTCTGAATATATTTGTAATGATGGATTTTTCTCGATTGTCAGTAACTATTGTATTTCTGTTCAGTTACATTAGTTTTCTTATTATTATCCAGTGATGAGAATATCACATTGTTGGGCCTCACAAGATTTTCAATTTTACTCACTTATAAAACACTGTTGTTGTTATTTGATATTTTATTTTGTTTTTGTAAACATTTGATCTTACTAAGAGTTGTTTCTAGGCTTTGCAAGTACTTCTAAAAATAATTCCATTATTTTATTCTAGGAATAGTCCTAACACTGAGAGATTCCTCAGTTTTCTAAGGACTGACTGGCATGTTCTGTAAGAATTATTCCAGTTCTCTGTGAGCTCTAGGATACATTTATAGTTTACCCAATATTATTCATTAGGGCTCATATTACTTCATTATATGATTGAGGTCCTTAATATGTAAACAGTATATGTAAAAATAATCATGTGCATTTTTCTGGAGCTCTCTCTCTGTGCTTCCCTTTGCTGTTCCTCTTTTGTCCATGCTTTCTGGCCAGTGGCCTCTGAAATCTCATCTCTAATTCTTCACGTCCTGAAGTCTATTCTCCAATGTGAGTGTTTGGTACTTGCATCACATTCTGGAAAGTCACCTATTCTATGATCCAGGGATGCTGTAGGGTTTTGTCAGTTTTCCACCCTCCAGAACCATAGTTTTCTGAAGACTCTGGTTCAGTATCTCAAAATGCTTTTTAAAGAATTGACTTTATTGGTACATTTTATATATACATTATGAACACAATCAATATTGAGAGTTTTTACCAGTACATGATACATCTTCTTATTTTCCCCTTCCTCCTGTGCTCTCCATAACCCCTACCCTATCTATCTATCTATCTATCTATCATCTATCTATCTATATATATATACCCTATAAAATATATATATATATATATATATATATATATATATATATATATATATATGCTTTGTTTCCTTTTTTGCTATCAGTTTTTTTCTTTCACTTCTTTACTTCTCCCTACTCCTTTCTCCTTTTTACACTTGAACATTTTCTTTCTTTTTGCACAATAGCTATCATATATTTGGAACTTATTTACATCTTTAATTTTTCATATCAGTGAGATGATATTGTATTTAACATCTGTGTTCAAAATACTTATTTTTGTCTAATTTTCTAATAGTTTATAATGAGTGAAATTAAGTATGAAAATTTCATACTTACATGGTACATAAAGGCCATGGAAGGAAAGGTCTTTAATAGTTGTACTCAATAAAAAATTTAAAAATTACAAAAAAGTGACTGTTTTGTGCACTCATTTCTATAATCTAGAGAATTTAAAATGTTAACTTATCCTCCAGAGAAAGATGCATTAAAAATATTTTTATGAAATCTTGATTTAAGAAAAAATATTTCTAAGATTTTTGAATAAGATTTATCCAGTAGCCACATACACATTCTATTAACTACATACTTCCTCTCTCCTACTATATATAAATAATTAAACTTTTAATTATATTTTAGATGATTATTTCACAGTGATATTCCAACAGGTGCATTTTAAATGTGATACAAAAAAACATATACTACTCTCAGTTATCATCTGTAGTAAAATTAAAGAGTATCTTTAATTTATTGTCAGAAATCCTTATGATGAAAATCATTAAACAAAGAAAAAATACCATGCAATTAAGGGTAGAATATATCAATTAAAAAATCTGATCTGTTCAACATGTCAAGAAATTTAAGAATTAATTTATATTATAGAAAATTTACGTTTATAGAATATGAAGGGTGGCATTATGGAAAACATTTTAAGAATAATCTATCATATATACTAGATAATAAAATAAATTTCTACTTTTATTCTTAAAACATTTAAGTGATTGTTTAGAAATAGCTGTTAGCAAATAATAGGTCATATAAACACATGATCTATTATATGTTTAGGTTTCTCTGGTTCCAAATGAGTCCTGGAATGCAATTTAATATGAATAATATGAATGAATAATTAGAAAGTGAATAGATGAATGCAGAGCATATGGGTAATGGAATACTGGAACAGTATTCATGTGCCTGTTAAAAATAACTGAGAAACGTGCAGAGAAACATAGTCTAGATAACAACATCCTTTCATAATTGAGTGTTAATTAAATCTGCTTTGGTGTGTTATTTAAATATTTGAAATGAGCAAGTTGTTTGGATGCAGAGGTAGGCATGCAGCCGCAAAATCAAATTCAATTAGAACTTCAAACATACCATACATAAAAGACAATTTGAGTGACAGGTAGTTCTGACAGTTATAAAACTTGTGGATAGAAAAATAAGAACAAAGTCAAATCTTATCAAATGTATGAATCTATCCATAAAAGATAAAATATATTTTCTGAGCCTCATTAGTGTTACACTGTTGAAATCTGACAATTTTTTATAATCAATCCAAGAAGTTTGACTCAGGTAGCTTCTAGTTAGTCTTCACTGAAGTCTGGGAAACAGCCACATGAAATATCACTCAGAAAAAAATAATTCTCAAACAGCGCACATGCTTCTTAGTGTAGTATAAAGGGAAAAATCGTTAAGGTTGAATATGAATACATCTTCCTACAGAAAACAGATTTAATAATGAGAATTGTCTTTCCCCTTAGTGTGTCCTTCAGAAAAGAAAAATACTTTCAAGAAATTCATAATTTGTAGCAGACTATTTAAAAATAATCTTATATTGCAATCCAAAACCTACTTCTACATTTTGTAAATATATTTAACTTTTGTGTTCACTGCTTTCTTGGTCTTAAAATAATTGTGTGGTAAAAATACTTTTAAATGCATGTTTTCATTTTTCAGAAAGACAGAATTGGGATGCCTGTGGTAGCTATTTGTTTTTATGGAAATTTATGAACATCTTACACTTAAAATAGGTGTTGAATCATCTTCCAAATTATTTTCACAGAAGTGCTTCCATAAGTCTTCAAAGCAATTTTTTTCCCTCCTAGAAGAATTCATCATGTACAGGTTCTGACCCTCAGTTAATCTAGTCTCTTGATAAAACTGTCTGAAGACATAAACCTCTGTACGATTAATACAGGTTATATTTCCAAAGGCTCTAATTACAAATTTTAATGTAAACTAAAATGTGATTAAATGATGCCTCACCCATACTTTCTTGTCCTTTTCACTTTATTTCACAGTCACTCCTCAGATGCACTGATTCTTGTATTTCTTTCATCAGGCACTCCTTATCTGGAAGCAATATTTTAGATTCCTTGCTCTTGGCAGCATTCTTTAATATAAATGTCATTTAGAGTGCACTTATTCTCTAAATCTTGACATCATAGATGACATTAAAAACTCAAAACCAAACATTTCTGTATCCGGGAATTCATAAAGTTGGAAGGATAGTTCAGATGGAAGATTTGTTTTCTTAAGTACCTTTCTTTTAAGAACTACACTTTCCTCTTTAGTTCCCCTCCAAGACTTAGAGTTGAGAGACACATCTGAGTATTAATTCAGTGATGCCTCCGTCATTCTGAACTGCAAATGACACAGTATTTCTAAAAAGAGATAAAGAAAACAACAGGATCTAAACTCTTGGGAACATGGGGGCCACAGGGCATTTTTCACAGTCAATGTTTATTTTTATTTTTTGGCTTTTATTCTTTATCTGGCTCTCAGAGACATAGGTACTTTTCACTAAAAATAAGTTATGCTTAATTTTTAAAGAATAGGGCATCCCAAAAGTTTCAAGCAGGTATTTATTTTACTTTTCAGGTTTTATTTTTAAAATGAAGATTTCTAAAAATATCTCAGACTTTTAATGGAGAGCTATTTCTTGACTGATCTTCAAACAAAATGTGAAAAATAGATTTTTTGAATCCAATTATGGCTTCCTTTTCTGGCCAACATCAAGTATGAGGGCTCCCAATCAGAAAACACTTCTTTAAAATAGTAATTAATAGACAACGCTTATCACCGGCTAGCTGGGGAAGTGAGAATTTTATAACAGATATTAATTAGATTGCATATTAAAAATGATAAAATATTTCTTCTGCCAGATAGATTATTAATGAACATCTTTAGACAATTTTATAATTATTTAAAATTACAATCTGATGAATCTAGAATATTGAACACAATGTAGTTGTTTTTCTTATATTTATCAAGGATAGGTCAATATGTGACTATGTAAATATCTTCAACTTTAAATATGTAGAATATCCTCCATAACAGAACACAAAAACTTCTTCATTCATAGCGTGACCATTTATTATATAATTCATTCTTACTGTTATTCCTGGAAAATACAGTTTATCTCTCAAAGATTGGAATCAATACTTCATGGCATACTGTACTTGTCTGAATACTGGTATCTTCTCCATCACCCAATCTACATTCTGCTATGATATCGAAATCAAACTGAGAATTCTCTGTGGAGACAATGTTACATCCTTTACCCCTGCAGCTTTATGACATTAAATTCACTGAATCCCTTCTTTCCCATCCACTAACATATCTCAGTTGTTCCACCACACTCAGCAGAATTAGTTTGGTAGGTCAGCCCTAGTAACTATTACAAATTAGGTGGTTTCTGTGACGTGAAGGGTAGGGTGTCAACATGAATGTAGAAGTGACATGATTCAGCCTTCAACAGTAATCCTTGGAAATGACATTTTTCTTTATCCAAATTATAAAACAACCAATGAAAAAAATCATGATGGCCAAAATAATTTAGCTTTAAAAATCCTGAGATTGGAAAGCAAAAAAATCTAAAAAGTAAAATGCTTTCTAATTTGCTGATTAGAATAGCATGAATATATTTGTAAAGTATATTTTATTGTTTAAATAATTTAGCTAATGGAATATCTCAAAAGTATTAATGTAATTTAAAATATATCAAATACATCTGAAAAATTAACTTGAGTTCCAGGATCACTTGAATAAATCACTGAAATAAGCAAAGCAGACATTGTTTTATATACTAGTGTAATGGAGAGATGAGATGTACAGAATCCATCAGAACACAATGTAGAGCATTTCGAGCTGGTTGTTACATGATAATCAGAATTTTTAGAAGGTGAAAGCATTTGCTTAGAACCCTACAAATATCATTTTTGCACAATCAATATATAATGAACTTTAGAATAATCAGAGTGTTGGGATCTCAGCTACTGATGATCTTTCTTAATATTTTTTCCACTTGATTTTTTTTATTGATAGGTAATTTGTTGTAGAGTGCATTCTGAGATCAAGTAAATAAATGCTTAACTGAATAGTTTGATTTATGATGTTTTTACTTTTATTATTATATTTTATTATTTTCTAAAGGTTGCTGAGTATGAATTATAAATTATGATCATAACTTTTCCAATTTTGTTAGAATGCCTATGATTAGAAAATGTAGGCTTTTTTTTTTTTAACCAGCACTATCCCTTGAAAGGATTGACAGCTCTGAATTAAATCAATTCATGGAATAATAGAAGAAAAACAATGATATTTAGTTTTAAGTCTTTCTTGTTGGAATTACAGTCAATATCTCTATGTAACTGTGCCTCATTTTGCAGATTCATTGGTAATAATTAAAAATAAACAATCCTGTTAATAATACAAGTGTCCTTTCATTAAATGAAATATTGCTTAGGGGGGAATGAGGCTGTGATGAGAGTTTTACAGAAATGTGCTTTCTGAATGGATAACTGAGTGAAGGAGCCAGTGGTTGTAGATTTCACAAGAGTGTGCATATTGGCTTAGACTAACCATATGCACAATTCCTTTTGGTCTATAAAGGCCGTGATGTGGAAAATCTGTGGATTTCTGTGGTCCTTCATCTGAATTTCTGAGCTAATTGAGAAAACTATACAAAAAAGCACAAAGTTGTATTCATTGAATTCACTCTGAAGTATTCTAGCCTACTAGAAAGGTGAGAAAATTATTAAATGCCTTATTGAAACTCTACAAATATTGTAATTAGTTTTGCCTTTATTTTTGAAGTAACCTACAGTCAACTATATAAAGGAAAAATGATGTCATCCTGAAGATTCTCAGATACATATAAAAGCTGTCTCAATCCTATCTTTACTCTTTAGAAGCTTTACTTAAATTACACTTCAATTTCCTTTAATTATCCCTCTGTCTTGTGTGTATCGTCAGTCTTGGAGATACACAGTTTTTTTTGTCATAGCCCTTCCATTCTTCAACATATTGTTCCATTTAGTCCTGATAACACTCTGATTCAACTAACATTTGTTCCATCTACCACATTTTCATTAGTCAGATATCAGAACCTACATAGTATGTTTGCCAAACTAAATTGATAACCACTTACTAGTGATACAACCAAAATGAGTTGATGTTCATTATAATTTAACTTGTCTTTATTCAAAATCCTTCAGAAGCATCGCCATATCCAGAGAGATTGCTTTTGGGCTTCGTGAACATCAGGCATTTTACTGAGTGTCGTCTGTGCTTTTTAAAACTGACACAGAACTTCATCTTTAGAGATATTGATGTTTAAACTACCATGATTAAATATAATCAGATAATATGCTCTTATTGAAATAATTGGAAATGTTTATTTTTGTTGATCAGCTTGAATTTTTAAAATACCTCTTTCTGGAAACGGTGCTTCTTGTCCTCATTCTCATCAATAAATCAGTCTAGTTCAATAATTTATTCTCATATTGCTTAAGTTTTAGGACTTTTTCAAATAAAATATTTTGTAGACTTCATTAACACTAGTAGCCTGTTTCATTCCCTCTAGCATTACTAGGACAAAACACCAGACACCTGGAATTTAAATTAGGAGATATTTATTTTGGCTCATGGTTTCACAGTTTTGAAACTCATGACCAGCACTAAGACAAAAATATCATAGAGAAAGAGCACAGAAAAGAAAGACTAGGTAAAAAGGAGCTGAAGAGATACATCCTTTTCAAAAGGTATTATTGATATTTTTTATTCATTGGTTCAGTTTAGATACACATCATGATTAAATTCAACACTGAGAATGTGTACCTGTACTTGGTATATCATGATTCCCATTTTTCCCTTGCCTTCTGTACCACAGCAAAACCCTTTATACATAGGCTTTGTTCAAATTTTGTTTTTACCACTGGATTTTTTCTTTCCCTTCTTTTCCCCAACATCCCTTTTACTTTTTGAACATTTCCTATCTCACAATACCTATCATACATTCTGAACTATGTTTACACCTTCAGTTTTTCATACTAGAGAAATGATACAGTATTTACCCATCTGTGTCCTATTTATTTCACTTAAAAGTATGTCCTCAATGTACCTCCATTTACATGTCCTCAGTGACTCACGTCCAGAACCCACCTCTTCTGCTAGGAAGACATCAACGTGTAACTCACTGGTAAGCAAGATTCCCCTACCTGAAACCACCTTCTGAGGCCCCATTCTGTGTACTTTGGGGAGGATTTTATATCTAAACCATGATAGCGTTATCATACTATGAGCCATTGCTACTAACATTTAGTTACTAACCTATCTTATAATCTTTCCCCAAAGGACATTTTTTCTTAAAAGTTTTTCAACAAACTCAAAGTATAAATAAATTAAAAGACAGAATGAATGATGATAAGAAACAAGGAGGTAGACATTTTGTAAAGGGGAGGGGACTAAGAGATGGAAAGGGGACAGGGAGAGGTGAGCATAAAGGAATTAAGATGTGTTTCATAACATCTTCTCTTGATGAAAGTAATTATCATGTTCCATAAACATGTACTAACAAAAATGTAGCTTTTTAAAGATATATTAAAATATGTCTCCTTTAATGTATTTACAAAGTATCTGATAAAACTGATAGTAATTTAGCACTAATGTGGAAAAAGGAAGGCATAGTTCCAATAATTGTTTAAAATTAAAATTAACATAAAACACACAAATTTAATGTTTTAGTTATACTTATATTTAACATTGAGGCAAATAAAATATTTTATTAATATTAAAATAACTTCATAGTACAAGAATGGAAATTTAAATACTACTATTAAGTTACTTTGGAATTTCAAATTAACTTAGACTTCTATGGGTATTCACTCTTAAAAGGATACAGACATAACATTTGGAAGAGGGAATTAACCAGAGCATTTATATTTTCATGTGCTTTCTTGCAATGTCCTTAAAATACAGAGTTTTATAAAGGCTACTTTAAACTTTAAAGTAATTTAAATGGAAATTTTGTTCTTGTGTCATAACAGGTAGAAATTCTGTAGGTGTGCTCATTCCTTCCCACAACATATGTCACCACAGACAAAGGTCATGTTATGTTCAAAATGAATTCTAGCAAAACACTGCTAAATTTCACTCTAAAAATGCCAACACAATAATAAACTGAGCAGTAAAAATAGTTCTTTTATTTAAAATTAAGGACTTAAAAATCGTTCACATTTCTTACCACTTTTCTTTTTTAGTAATGAATTACTTTTGTAGTGTTTTACACCAGAGAAGCTAAAGAAAAATGCCTAGCTGAAAAATTTATATATTCCCCTTGTATGAAAAGAATGCATTACCATAAATGTAGATTTTCAGATTTAACCTATACTAGGAAAAAAGGCCATTTAACTGTCTAGAAAACAGATCTCACATAATAGAATGTTTTGGTCAAATAAGAAAACTCATGAAGTTTCAAAGTTCTTGAATCCTAATAAATATTTTCCTCTTGAATTTTTAACTAATCGTCCCTGTTTGATGATTATACTCATTCCAAAGAATAGCTAAGAGTCCAGTTAATATTGTCAAGTCATATTCAAACTTAAAGTACAGAATCATATTCCTGAGTCAATCCTACATTCTCAGAAATATTTTTTTTCAGACAGTTGAAAACAAATTACACTCAGATAAATAAATGAAATTGGGATTAGAAATAAAGACATAGAGCTACAAAATTTCTAGGAAAGGAAGGGTGTAGATAGAACCCCTCGGCTTTCTCCTCCCAATGTTGTTATTTCAAGTCTAAAACTGGAGAAAAATAAAATTGATGACAAACAGTATTTGACACATGCTTAAATTTGCTATGCTTTAAAGGAAAAAAGATTTTGAGCCGTTTTCCAAAGGTTATGAAATGAATGATGTTAGCACATTTAAATATTTCCTAAGTGATTTACATTATAATAGAACGGTGATTAAAAAAGAAACGCAGAAATGTTTTTATTATTTAAATTTCATAATTATCAGTGCATTTTAACACAAAACTTAATGAAATAGTTTTGATTGGGTTTTTAAAAAATATTTGTTATCTTTCACAAAGTGGTTATCAGGATATATATATTACAATATATTTTACTAATTATAGATCAAATGAATTCTAATGAGTCCATGAACTAGTATAGAACAAACTGTTCTTTTTTCCACTCAAAATGCACTTGCTGTCTTCTTTGCCTTGTTCCACTCTTGCTGAGACACTGGTAATAACCGTTTTAATTCATGAAGCTTTCTATTTTCTGTGTGTGTCTCATTCAACTCTTAATACTTGATTCAGTAATATCCAAGTTTAGTGGAACATTCTTCCAGCACTAACTACTCAGGAGGCTGAAGCAGGAGGACCATAAGTGTAACTCCTTCTTAGAGAACTAAGTAAAGCTTGTCAGTAAGATAAACAAAAAATAATGCTGAGAATATAACTCTCTGGTAAAATTCACCTCCATTCAATCATCCCCCACAAAAAGTTATTTGAATAAAAAGCTATTTCTTGAAATAATAGCATGAAAAATTTCTTCAAGTTACATTACCTTTTCTTCTTCATATCTTCTCACATTGAGTTCAAGACAATGTTCTTAAAATATATACATTTCTTATCTTGGAATTGTTCTCTTACCCTATCTTTGGAGCAAATATCTTTCAGGATAACATTTTTTTAATTGAAATTTTTATTGGTACATTACATATACACATTATGATTGCACTCAACAATGGGAATTTGTACCAGTATATGACACAACTTAATTATCATTTTTTTCCATAGCTCTACCCACCTTACCACTCCCACCCCCTATATACATAAGCTTTGTTTCCTTTCTTTTTTATTACAATCTCATTGTTTTTCCTTCTTCATCCCATTTTGCTTTGAACATTTTCTATATCACAATATATATCACCAAAAAAAAAGGGCTGAGGATTTAGTTCAGTGGTTCCAGGACCTGTCTTGCAAGTGCAAGGGCCCAGTTTCCATCCCCTGGTAACCACATACAATACTGGGTGGGGAGACTCACACCCAGCAGCAATCAGTACCACATACCACAGTGCCGGGAGTGGTGGCTCACACCTGTAATCCCAGCACTAGGGAGGCAGAGGCAGGAGGATTGCTGTGATGTGAGTTGGAGGCTGAGCTCAGGGCCAGCCTGAACTACAAAGCGAGACCCTATCTCAAAAAAATAAATAAATAAATGAATAAATAAATACATAAATAAATAAATAAAATAAAATAAAATAGAAATTCAAAGACTAATCAGTATAAAAACAATAGGAAATTTTTACCACATACAAATGGTAAAACTGTCATTGTATTCATTGTACCATGTATATGTGAACTTTCTTTACCATGTTAGTAAGAAAGAACGTTCTCTTCTGGCTCAACAGCAGCTTCAGAGATACTTTTTTATGTCTCAAATTAAGGGATCAATATTCTTCTTATATTACACACATTTCTTTCATGATATATTTTATTTATATGCCTTATTTCATAGCTCACAGTTTAAAATGTCTGTCACCACACAGCACAACTGTAATAGTATGTGAATTGAAATATTCTGCGTCTTCTATTGATACAGTTTTGGTTAATACATCAAAGTAAGTATATCCGTGACTCAAATGACATTCTGAATTAGTCCTTGCTCCTTGCACTTCATTTGAAGCATCAACTGTAAAGATTCTTCAGAGCTTGTTTGGCGGTTCTAGCAGGGGAGCACAACTACTTCTATCCACTTAACCAAGGAAACGGCCCTCCTCTATCGGGAGTGGTCGTCCTCTTTGACCCAGTGCACAGCTTCGGGAGAGAGAGAGTCACACACAGAGCAATGAAGGACCATGGAGACACACGCCTAGCCAACCAAATCAGCCGAAACAACCCTGGAGTTCTATGGGTGAGAAATGTCACAACCAGATCGCTCTCACACCCAATTTAAATTCTTTTCAAGTTTTAGTTTGCTTAGTTTTGCCATTTTATTCCTATTTCTTCTCTTCATTGGCGCCTTATACTTTACTCTTAGTTCTCTTACTACTTAGACAAACATAAATCTTAATGTATAAATTCATCAGTAGCACAAAAAATAAGATAATATAATGATGGTAGACATACTATTGGTCGCTACTGAAAGTTCTACTTTTAAATTGTATTTTGGTATGAATTAATAAATTATACATTAACAAATAACAAAATATTTGGCCTACATTTCCTTAAAACAAGAATTAACTTTGTTTATATTTAAACATCTGGAAGAGCCTGCAACGTTAAAAAATGCTTGAAGGCAAAATGATGCTTAGGCTATCAAGATATTTATTCCAAATAGATAACAACCATGAAATATTTATCTTGAAATTAAACCCTATTTAAAAAATTCACTGTTATGGGTGCACAATATCTGATACAATCAAAATAGGCCTGCTTCTAAGCTTTAATTTCAAAATGTTCAAAGGGATTTGCTTCTCTTTAGTAATTCTCACTTTCAGTGGGAAAAAATTAGTCTACTTTCCCTGCTCCAAATCCAGCTATATTAGCTTTTCAGAAACAGACCTTTGCATATCTCTGTTTCTCATGTATCTGTTCCTCAATTCGAAGGGTTTTATTTGTTCCCTTTTGTTCCATTTAGACAATAAGTTCTTCTCAGTGCCCAGTATGCCTCACATAACCATGTTAATATTTATTCTTCATGGTTTACATCAAAAACTTTACCTAGACTTAGAGCTGACTCACTGGTATACTCAATTTAATCTCAAATGTTTCAGTGCATGTAGAAATTGTCTCTCTTTTCTCAAGATATTTCATTAAAGAGAATCACTCATAATGAGAATGAATTATACTGTGCAGTTAGAATTTTCTTAGACTTCTTTGCTTGCTGCAACACTTGGAAAAGCCAAGTGTTCCAAACACAGTCTGTGTTTGGAATAGAAGTTTGTGTGTGTTAAGTCAAGCTTCCTTTTTCTTTTTTTCTTTTTTTTTTTCATACTGTGATTCCAACTTAGGGCCTTGGGTTTACTAGACAGGGTGTGTGCCGCTGAGCTATACCCTCCAACACCTTTTTATTGAAACAGTCTACATCATGAACTATACTACTCAAACTTTACTCTAAAAAGAGTGATAAACTACAAAGCTGTCACCACAGCTGCTTTTTGTTTCTCAGAGTTCCTCAAAATGCTTTGTGGCCAATATATGACAAGCAGTGCTGTGTCCTGGTTAGTTCTATGCTCTGATATCATGATTCAGTCTCTCTAGGGCCATGATTTGTATTTTAACTAAACGCTAGAAAGAGCTATAAAGATCAGTCTCAAAATAAGAGATCAGCAGTGTTAGTATCATTTGAGAATTTATTGTAAATGTAAATTAACTTTCTCCACATCAGACTCTGTAGAAAAGGACCCCGTATGTGTTTTAAACTCTGTAGATATTACATGATGTATACATTTTTTCCAAAAAGACATAGAACTCTTTTTTATCCTGTTTCCCACTGGTATCCCATTACATTTATTACTTTTCTGTCACTCTCACAAAAAATACTATTATTTTAGAATGTAAGTTATTTGCAGTGGTTGATGTAATATGCATGCCCAATGTGTGCATGGTGATATCATCTATGGTACTGGCTTTTTCTTTTCTATCTCACTGCTCAGCGCATAGATGCAAATATTATTTCTGGTTAAATGGTGGCTAATTGACACAGACCATAATACTAAAAATGGCTGGTTAATTTTGCTGTTCTTTTTTTGCTTTTGGACTTTCTTTGTTTTCTGTAAGAAATATAATTAAATGTTCACTAAATAAGCAATTTTGACATTCTTAGGGAGGGCATACAAACTTTCACATATCATGTTTTTCGTGGGTGCTAAATCAATATTGTTGAAGCATCATTGCTTTGATATTTCAAGATTCTATTGATTTGATTTCCTAGATTCTTTCTTCACCTCTAAGTTACTATAATTCAAATGAAACTACTGACTACTTCTTTAGTTAGATTTATTTGAATTTCCCTTAGTGTTTCAAAATGCACCAAAGGATTTTCCAATAATTTAATCTTATGATATGGGTCAGTATCTATCAGTACTTTGTTTTTCTAAGTTGTTTAATTACAAGCTTGTATTCCCCTGGTTGTCAGTTTCCCTGTTTTGCTTTAAACAAAGCAAACTAGTTAAATAAGGACACATATTTAGTAAGATTTAAGTCACTATCCCTTAAGTAGGACAACCATGGAGCCTTTTCCTCAAAAAAGTGGATTCCTAGCTACAGTTCCTTCGTGCTGACTGATGCAACAGCAGAATGACCTTTGCTGGCCCTCGGCCAGGCAGATTATGCTCTTGGCCTCTGGCGTCAACTGTTGATTGTGTTTTGATGTTTTCATCTGGCTATTCCTGTATTGACTTGACGGCAGCCAAAACATACATTTGTGATCTCATTTTTCTCTACAGTGTTTTCCACCCAATCAGGCATGTACACAAATATCCACATGACAGGAGAACGCTTTTAACTGGAGCAAATCTCTTAGGAATTGTGTCATGCAAGGGTCTTTTGCAAAAGAACACAGTCAGCTACTTATGCCAAGTGTTTCCTCTAGTGAAAAAACTCTGAAATTAATGGTAAAAAGAGACAGCATTTTAGGAACAAATGATTCTATGCCCAATGTCTCCATGGTGGTGCTAAAGACTGAAGGACAGTTTTTCCTTTTCTGATAAATGCCAAAACTTTGATCCAGTTGGTAGGGCTGAATGTTAGTCAGCAGCAACTAACCCTCTGATGTAGACATAAGGAATATTGACTGTGATATCACGAAAGACAAAAACTGTCAAAACTACATCTCTTTCAGAGATAGAATTCAAATCATTGACACTTGTCCCTGTGTTCTCCTTTAAACTTCATTTCTATAATACTGATTTATTTTGCTTCTAAAAGAATTAAACCATAGCTAAAATCTAAATGTTTTTATTACTCAAATTACTTCAAGAATCCTTTTTGATTTTGTTTCATCTGTTTATAGAAACTATAGAAGAAAGTTTAGTATTGTGTTTATACTGTGCTGAGATGTTGGCCATTCCAAATAGAACTGAGCAGAAATTTTACACAGAGATCTATTGGTCACGCCCAAAGCAGGCATGAGCCATGCAGGCTGCAGAGTTGACCCCACAATTGGCTTCTTTAGAGAAATGAGTCTGGCCAAAGCCTACCTGTCGCAGTCAGAGTGATTTGCACCCAAATTCCATTCCCAAAATTAAAACCTTCTTTACTGAAAAGCCAGGCATTGTTAAAAAGAACCTATGCTTTGTTTGGTTTCTAATTCAAGAATGTTTTATCTCTTCCTTTACAAGCCATGCCTGCATCAGGAGCAAATCCATTACAACTTCCTGTACCTATCCCTTTACCTCAACCTATAAGACCCAACTTGACATAGAAACAGCCATTTTGTTAAAAGCTTCCACCGTGTATTCTGTAACCTTCCTCTGAATCTGGAACTTATCTGGAACTGTCCACTCAACCAATGTGCACAGCCACAGATTGTATGTTTTTAGAATGTACTATTATATGCTAACCAGTAATCTTATCATTGCTATTGGCTTCTGTAATAACTCACTTCTACACTTTAACAATAGAATGACCTAGTCACTCCTACATAGAAATCAGCTGGTAACAGGTTTGAGGGGGTGGCAGTAGATTTTCTCTTTAAATACTATGCCCCAGTTTATCACTTTGCCTTCTTCCACATAGAAGGACAGCCCTCAGCTGAGTAATAAAGCTCTTGGTTGGACTTTAAGATCATGCCATGTCCTGATAGATTGTCTCTGTGGGACTTGCTTTCAACAAGCCTGTGATGTCACCCTAGATATTGAAAAGTCTGGGTGTTTGGGGACTTTGCTCATGCTGCTGGCTACTCAAGCACTGGACATCCTGACTCCATGCATCTGTCTCTTGGACTCTGTCTGCACCTTTCTCCTCACCTTGCATCCTAGCACTGAATAGGAGACTGGAATCCATTGCAAGAGGCTCAGGTACCATAGTAGTACTAAGCAACAAAGATCTTTTAATTTTAAGACATTAATTTGGTTTTTAAATACATCATTGTTCAAGGGATTCAAATTTTCCACCATGAGGAAATTTTTTTAAAAATATTTAACCTTTATAATAATATTAAGCATATGAACCTATTTATAAAACACAGTCACTTCATAAGATAAAAATCTATGCACGTAATTTTTTATTGATTCGCTGAAGATAATACTTTTATTATTGGTGAGTTTGATGATTTTTCCGCATCAAATAAAACTTGAATGGCATAACACATTTTAGTTTTTACAGAGGGCCAACTGTAAAACATTCTATATTGTAATCATGTTATTTTTAAAATTTCAGGAAAAAATATATGTATATATATTTTAGGTTTTTTTGAGACAGGGTCTCGCTTTGTGGTTCAGGCTAGGCCTGAGCTCAGCCTCAAACTCACATCACAGCAATCCTCCTTCCTCTGCCTCCTGAGTGCTGGGATTAGAGGCGTGAGCCATAATGCCCGGCACTGTGGTATGTGGTACTGATTGCTGCTGGGTGTGAGTCTCCACACCCAGTATTGTATGTGGTTACCAGGGGGTCAAACCTGGGTCCTTGCGCTTGCAAGACAGGCACCAGAACCACTGAGCTAAAGCCCCAGCCCAGGAAAATATTTT
>PVIR01021478.1:0-29369 GCA_004026965.1 Petromus typicus
GGCACAAGGTAGAAATTTCTGTTCCAAAAGTTACAAACAAAAAGATACAAAGGAATGGGACCAAAGCAAGTCCAAAATCCAGCCAGGCAAACATTAAGTCCTATAGTTGCACGTGTAGCATCCACAGCAATGTGTGGAAAGTTGTGAGCTACAAAGGGCATGAGTGACTCTGCCCCTGTGGCACTTCTGACTGTTGCAGCTCCCATGGCTTCTTGCGTGGGCCAGTTCTGCTCCCTCCTTGCAACTTTTCTCAGATGATCAACATCCCTGACTTCTCCAACTTCTGGGATCTCCACCACAGCATTAGCTTCATACTCTGCCCTCTCAGGGACACACTGTCTGGCCTCGCACATCTCCTGAAATCCAAGTGGAAGTCTTCCTGGCTCCACAACTCTTGCATTCTGCATGCACCTAAAACCGGTGCCATATGGATGACGCGAAGGTCTGCTGCTAGCTTCAGGAGGAATATCCAATCTTCTCTCACTCTCTCTCAATTATAATATCAAGTGCCTGAATTGCTGAGGACTCTGAACTCAATCCCAAGGAACAAATTCTCTAGGCTGCTGCCATTTTGGAACAACTTCCAGAGGCCTCCGCCATTCTAGAACATGGTGCTCTGGGGCTTCCTTCAGCAAAAATACTTTTGCAATTCTGAGGATGCAAAGGGTGGAGTTCCATTGCTTCCTGTAATGCCCTCAGGCCATCTTTTCTCCTGTTTCTCCTCAGCAATCAAGATCTTCTCTGTTCTATCTTTGCAATCCACAGCTTTACTAGACCTTCCTTTCTGGACAACTCAAAACATTTTAAATCATTCTGATGGGCTTTTTGCTCTTTCTTCTCAACATAGGTCTGATTAAAAGTAGCCATGCCACCACCTCAATATTGACTCCCTAAAAATTTCTTCTGTAAAATGAATTAGGCCACCTCCCCTAACCTCAGTCCCAGGCAGTCTCTGATGTGAATAAAACACAGACAAACTTTCTGTCAAGTGATAACACATCTTCTGGAGCCCACCAGAACCTTCTGGGCATGGTCTTTATGGCCTTCCTGTCTTCTGAACTCTAATTAGCCTCTCATACAAAATGGCCCAAGGCGTTCCAGCACTGCTTGTGGAGCCAACATCTCCGAATCTTTCCTAATTCTTCCTCTTCCCATGAGCTGGTTCCAAAGGCTCTTGAGCCACATGGCCAGGTGCCATCACAGCAAGGACCTCATTTCTCAGGTACCAAATTTCTGTGTTAGTTACTTTTCTGTTATTGCTGGAACAAAATACCCAACACCTACAGTTGGGAAAAAAGGGTTTATCTGGATTAAAGTTTGTAATGGCTTCAGTCCATAGTCAGCTCAGTCCGAGGCTAGGGTGGTACACAAGCATCACAGAGAAGAAATAATATGACTCACAAGGCAGCAAAGGGAACAAGAGAGAGGCTGGTCCTGGTACTCACACCATACCAATACAACAGGGAGAGAGAGCTGGGACTGCTTTTAATAAAAAAGTTATTTTTAATGGACTATAAGATGGTCAAAATGCAGTAAGTATATTCAGATAAAATTTTCAGAGAAACATGTTACCATGCAATTATATGTATGTGTATGCATTGTGAAATCATTCATATTTCTATGCATATGTGTCCTGAGTCATGATGTAAAAATATATCCTTACTATGAGTCACTGTCAATAATATTTGGAATCAACTGCTCATCTACTATGATAGCTAATGAATTCCAGCTTTTCTGAAAAGAAACTAGCTCTAGAAATGCTCTCTCTTTTCCTCTTCCCATGCCTCAATTTGTGTCGCCATCTACCTACTGAATATCCCACCCACTTTTAAATTCAGGTTGCTCAAAATTATGACCACCATCATTCCAAAACAGACCCTATCATCTACATCTACCAACTGACTACATCTCTTAAATAACACATCTTCATTCATTCATATACAATCTCTCAGAATGAGTCAGCTTTCAAGATGTTGATTCTTATTATTAGTTGCTGTCTTCTTCGAATAAAAGTCACCACACTAACCCAGCTAATACTGCTGTACCACCTGGTACCAGATGTCCTGCATATGATCTTGTGAACTATATGACCCAGATAGCATAGCAAATTAAATCTTCACTATCGCCATGCTGGTAAGAGATGCCCTGATCAAAAACACTCATTATGTCCCCAGAAATTATCAAACAAAATTAAAACATACCTTTACAGACTGTTAGCTGGAGCTTGAAAAGCTTGTGTTACATCTCTCTGCACTGAAGAGGGTGATTATATATAGTAGGTACATAATAAATGTTTGAAAAATGAATGAATGAAAATGGTGTTATCGAACCATCTGTGTATAAAGTGAAAATGAAGAAAATTTCTCTTTATGAATTAATAATTATATTAATTAGAATTTCTTTTTTTTCTTTTTCTTTTTCTTTTTAAAATTTTTTCCTCCTGCCTCTGCCTCCCAAGTGCTGGGATTACAGGCTTGAGTCACCATGCCGGGCACTGTGGTATGTGGTACTGATTGCTGATGGGCATGAGTCTCCATGCCTGGCATTGTTGTATGTGGTTACCAGGGATGGATCCCGGGCTCTTGCACTTGCAAGGCAGGCACTGGAACCACTAAGCTAAATCCCCAGCCCATCCAGAATTTCTATATGTCGTCGAAACCTGAAATCTTTAAAAAGGCTATGAAACTATTAACTGACATTATATTGCTTGCTACCTAGAGAAATACCACTCAATAAAGGCAGTATACATAGGAGCATAGTATCAAGAATGAATGAGTAGATACATAAACAAATAAAATGGCTTTTAGTCCATTAAATTAGCATTATATAGATTTTAATTAAATTTTTAACTGAAATCATCATCAGTTCTAAAAAGGGGTGTAAAACTAAGATTTTAATACTCACAAACAAACCCCTGTCTCAAGACTCCTTCCTCTACACTTCTTAAATGTGTGTCCAAATTCTGAGAAAATGATTGACAGTATGTCCAGAATTTACTTCTACTCCCACAGAAAAGCACATATTAAATGATGGGAAAATAATTTCAGTGCACCAAATCTACATGAAAATTAGGCTAAAATCAAAACCGACAGCTGAGGCCCCAAATGCACATTCGGTATAATGGGAAAGAATGTCAACAGAAAATAATTACCCATTCCTCTCCCCCTGTTTCAGTAAAATCAGCATGAAAATGTTTTAAGTTGTTGTTGGAGGAAATTTCAACACACAGGTTAATCTTATCTATAATTATAAAAAAGCAGTGCACACAGTTTTTAACATGCAAATTTAATTGTATATTAGTGTGAGGAAGGTTTGCCATCACGGAGAAAATATCTTTCTTTCAGAACAATGGTACCAGGTGCTAACAAATGAATTTCTATTTTTAGTTGTAATTTAATTCCACTCACAAAGGAATGTACAAGCAAGAACAAAGATAATAGAAAAATCGTGTCGAAGCTTTTAGTTTTAGCATTGACTATACGGATGGACACGAATATACATATAAAAAGAATTCTAATTTCAACAGCTTATTATATCAGGGCACTTCCTGTGCACATGCCATTTTTAGCTTCTAAGGTATTTTGAAGATATGGACACACGTTCTTTCTTGAACTTGCAAAATGTGGGGGTCTGTCACAATGATACAACACAATATGTCATCAGAAATACTGTGGCAGGAAGTATCTGTGACAGAAATTAAAATGATGTCCATCGTTTGGAGTTTTAATATTGAGTGGAGTGAGAATGCTTTAGTGTGGCAGGGAACTCAGTCTGCTGTGGGATCTTCCTGACATTGGTGCCTGATCGCTCACTCAGTAGCACACAGTAATTCAGAAGAGTGTCTTTGTTCTCGTTCCCCAGGAACCAATTCCCACAGAGTCGGACCTGTGATTTTCCTACATGGGGAACTTCGCAGAGGAGACCACATAGCACATTGGTCCAATGTTATGGGCAGATCTAGGCTGCCAGGGTCCAATTCGGGCTCTGCCACCCATTCTGCATCTTCAGACCAATGACTTCACCCCTCTCTATACATGTAAGACATGGTAAGACTGCTTCCTGTCTTGGAGGATTGCTCCAATGATTATGTAATAATCTTTATAATGCATCGAGTAGCAGGTAAGTGGTAAATTATCATTTGGGATTTTTGTGGAATTGTTTGTTTGTTTGTTTATATGTTTGTTTGTCTGAGATGTTTTTGTCCTTCAAAGTAGAATGTCAAGTCTATTGGTGTATCAGGGATGATGGCTTAGAAAGGAAGACGGCGCTGTTGTACAGAAGCAACACGAATCCCTCATTAAGCTTTTCTTGTGCCACTTCTGAGCATCTTTCCAATTTGACTGAGCCTCACTATTCAATTCAGAATAAGCTCTCTATTTTGACATCATTTGATCACAGCCTTAATTCCATCTACAGCCTGCGTTCTCATTGTCATTTAGGTAGCACATCCTTGGGTAGAGGCATTTTCGGTGAAGAGGATGGAGAGAAGACAACGAAGGAACATTATGTGCCTACTGCAAATGTCACTTACTTTGTAATAAGAAAAATGGTAATTTAAAAATTACTCATCCATCAATTTTTCTCAACCAGTAATTTTGTCTTGTTCTGCAAATTTTTAAAAGTACCTTTCTTAAAGAAATTTTAGTTATATCTAATATAATATACTATACTGCAAATTCAGTTGGAATAATACAATGTTAAATAAATATCTATAATGTCTATTGTATGGAATAAGTGTATTAATCCACAATGACAATTATACAAATGGCTTCCCCTTATGTGTGCTGCCGTAGGGCCCTACAAGCTTCTCTGACACACAGGGTAGCCCAGGGGAGAATTAGATGGACGACTATAGGTCAGAATCATGAGAGATACTTTTCAAGGATTTTCCTATCCATTGATCTCAGTACCTGCTGAGTGAGGGTTAAAATCCTATTTAACTTAAATGAGACTTCAAGAAAGTTGCCCAATTTTCTATAGCTAATGTGTCTCAGAACTTGAATTATTGCCAAAGATTGAAATCAAAACACAGGATAAGAAGCTCATGTCCAAGGGTATGAATGAACTTAAACAGTTCTGGAGGGGATGTGAAATGGTGCAGCTTCGATGGAAAACAGTGTGGGATTCATTTTAAATCTCAAAACTGGAATGACTCATGATTCAGCAATCTCACTGCCTGATACAAGGAGTGACAGAACATGCTGAGTGTTTAACTTAATAAAACACTTCTTACAGTAAAAGACAAAAAGACACATTTCCAAGAAGGAATGAGTATACTCAAAGGCAGACTGAGTGTTTTCAGGGAGATTATTGGCCATGTGTGTTTTACTGTAATAAATCTCATTTGCCCACATGTTTGGATCATAGGTCATTGTGCAAATGTTTACAGATATTTCTGTCAAATAAGAGCATGGCAGCCGGGGAGTTAGCTCAGTGGTTCTGGCACCTATCTTGCAAGTGCAAGGGCCCGGGTTTGATTCCCCGGTAACCACATAACAATACTGGGTGTGGAGACTCACCCCAGCAGCAACCAGTACCACATACCACAGTGCCGGGCATGGTGGCTCACGCCTGTCATCCCAGCACTCGGGAGGCAGAGGCAGGAGGATTGCTGTGATGTGAGTTTGAGGCTGAGCTCAGGGCCAGCCTGAACCACAAAGCGAGACCCTGTCTCAAAAAAACCTAAAAAAAAAAAAAGAAGAAGAAGAAGAAAGAACATGGCTGTGTCACTTCATCCACCTTATTCACAAGATCTGGCACCGAGTGACATCTGGTCCTTCCCCAAAGTTAAAATGATCATGAACAGTAAATGTTTTGAATGGATTCAGGAGTTGGAGAAAGCCAAAACAGAGCAAATAAAGGCACTCAGAAGGACTTCCAGAATTACTTCAGAAAGTGACAAAAACAATGAAATAGTGTGTTCAAAGTGATGAGGAATATTTGGGGAGGACAAATGGCAATGTGTCTGTTACTCTAAAAATTTTTTAACTCAGATCACTGAATTTTGTGATCAGATCTCATATATACCCCCAAAGAATTCAGCCAAGATCTTGACAAATTTGCATACATTTATTCTCATAGCACGATTCATTCACAATAGCAAAAAATATAAAAACAACCCAAATGTCTACTAAATCTCCAAACAATCGAATAAAGTTCAGTATATGTATATGAGAGGATATTAACTTTGTGAAGAAGGAAATCCTGCCATTTATAAAACATGTACAAACCTGAAGAACTTTATTTTAATGAAGTGATCCAGTCACAGATGGAAACGTGCTGTATAATTTCACCTGTATGAGATGTACAAATAGGCAAACTCAGAAAATCCAAGAATAGAACGGTGATTAGCAGTGACTCAGGGAAGGAAGAAAAGAAAGGTTGTTACACAATTATGATAAAGGTATAGTTACGCAAGATGAATTATTTCTAGAGCTCTGCCACACAGCGTGGTAACATGCCAACCAAGAACACTGCATTTACAGTGAAGACGCTCTCCTCTCTCAGTGAAACCCTAATTGTAGTGTCTTTGTAGTACCATGTGGCAGATGAATAATGTACTACCACCAGAAAATGAAAAGCAAAGGGACACCAAGGAAGTATAGTAATGGAGATAACATATGTGTCTATGATTTTTACTGTGTTGCTGATTTCATGGATTTATGTCTGTGTCCAAATTCATCAGACTATACAAAATAAACATATTTAATATTTTTAATGAAATAGGCCTAGTACAGATGCGTCCTTCTATATTAACTTTGTACAGCCACAATCTTTTGTTCTTCAAAGACAATAGAAACTGAATTGCCAGGCTCCATATGAAAAGGCTGGACACACACATGCAAAAATTCTGCCTTTCCAGGCCAGGGATTTAGCTCAGTGGTTCCGGTGCCTGCCTTGCAAGTGCAAGGGCCTGGATTCAGTCCCCAGTAACCACTTACAACAATGTCAGGCATGGAGAATGTCAGGCATGTCATCAACATTCAGAGACACATACCACAGTGCCCAACATAGAGGCTCACACCTGTAATCCCAGCGCTTGGAAGGCAGAGGCAGGAGGATTGCTGTGAGTTCAAGGCTGAGCTCAGGGCCAGCCTGAACTACAAAAGTAAGATCACGTCTCAAAAAAAAAAAATCTTATATAAAAATCATGCTCATCAAAACCAAGAAAATAATGATAAAAATGCACATGAGAGTCAGAAAGAATCTTTAGTTTTCAAACTGCAAGTAAATATGAAGACTACAAATGCAACAAGAAGCAAATTAGGAAAGCAACAAACATCAGGGTACTTAAAAGTTATTACTAGCATTTAGAGCTTTTAATCAAAGTTAAAGTGAGTAAAAGAAATGATCATCATCTCATTTCTTTCTCGGCATTTACTTTTTATCTTTTTTTTCTGTAAAAGCCAAGAAATGAGGCAAGAGTAAGTGGAATAGCTAAGTGAGAAAACAGTTTAATTTGAGGGAAAAAAAGAAAAACCTCTTGTAATCATCAGAAATCGGAAATGCTAATTACAATCGTGTACTCCAAATCCTCTGTAGCACAACTGCTCCTAAGCCCCCCATATCCATCTCCTCCCTCTTCCTCAGTAGCTGAGCCCCAACTATCAAAGCAGCATGTAAATAGATTCCATTGCAGCCGGGGGATCGGGGGACCACTAAGCTCAAAGCAATGGACCTGAGTCAAAGACTTCTGTGACTCAAGTAGATCCTCTTTCCATTACTCTTTAAAAAGAAGCATGCATAACTTTTTGACTTCCCCCCTCTCTCCTGCTGCCAGCCATGTTGCATGGAAAGGCAGCAGTGCCAACAGCCATGTCAGCTCATGAACTGAGTCACTGACCAGTTAGTGCGGTTTAGGGAACCATCCCACTGGTGCCATGGGTCTGTTCTGCTCTCTCTGGTTGGCTAGCCCCTACATGCCTTCTGCACATGAGCAGGAATTAACATCTATTCAGTTAAACTACAACTATTTCTACTGTTTTACACTCCCAGCTTAACCTAGTTCCTAGGGGCTATATTTTCTCTTGTTTTTCTAGGAACAGTTACAACATTGCTCAATAAATATGTTTCCCCACCTCATGTCTCAAACTGAAGCCTCAATTCATGGAGACCAATCACTATGGGATGTTCTACCCTGTGCTTCACTTTCATGGGTTACCACACAGGCACAACCAGATGAGAAAGAAATACAAAACTCTGAGGGAAGAACCGGGTAAGGTGGTGTGGAGGAAGCCGACTGGTGTGTTCAATGCCTCTTCTTCCCTATCTTGCAGTGATTCGCTTTTAGAAATGTTGTTAGCAGCTTTGAGAGGAGACAGAGGTCTCTTAAAATTTTGAATTCAAAGTCAGAACATACTTTTTTCTATCAGGGTCTTTCTGGAGCTACACTAGGACTTCTTGTGCATCTTATAAGCCTAGGGTAAATAGATTGGAGATAAAATGAAACAACCTTAGTAGAACAACTGTTTTTTATCATTTTTGTAGACATGGCTTCCTGAAATAAAAATAATTTTCTTATAAAATCCCCCAAGCAGTGTTCTTAGTTTATAAGGCATTTCATGACCAACCTTTTACCCTATCATTTAACATCTTTTTGAAGTTCTGCTGCATGGATGCAAAGCCTAGAACCATTTATGTTCAATTGGCAAACTAGGTCATGCCAATTCATTTGAACATGAACTGTCCTATTTACTCTCAATACATCTTCAGTGCTTACTTTGATGGTCAACTTCCAAAGAGAAACAAACTTGAGACTCACTTCAACTATTGACCCAACTCAGGTTCGCTAATCATCAATTATATGCACATCACTAAAGGTATGCTATAGCTAGTCCTGAGGATGAGGTGAGGTTCACAGAATAAAGAGATCATAAAATACAAATAGCAATCACTTAATAAGAATGCAGTCTCTGTGGACAGTGAAGAACCCCTCTTGAGTGCATGAAAAACATAGTATGACTTGTGTTGTTTACAATTCCTATCCGTGACTACTTGATGGTGTCAGTAATGAAGCTATCTGAAAACAGTTTTTCTACTTTTTCTTAGCATTTTGGGTTTGACTCTCAAATCCACCTAATCACTGAGATAAGTACCTACTTGTCCTGTAGGATACTAGCCCTTGGGATAGGGTACTGCATACAGCAGTGCCTCTGTCACTTACTGAGGGGCAAAGCTAGGGTCACACAGCTGCATGTGTTGTTGTTGTTGAGAACATCAGAGCTGCCCTTGGGGGAATTTCCAATTTAGTTTAGATTTTAATCTAGTGAAGTATTTGTTCTCAACAAAATTGGTATAATTATTCTCCCTGGATGTTAAAACTAGGCCTCAGACCAATTTTTCTTTTCGTGTTGGTTGCCAGGAAATATAGAATCCAATTTCTTGTTCATCGAAGCCCTATGTGTGAATGCTTATGGTTTTCATCTTCCCCCATCTTCCAACCCCAATCTTAACTTTCCTCCGACTCAGACTTACATTTTCCCTAACCTGAACTTTTTTCTCTCTTATTTATATACCTGTGCACACACAGAACATAGGCAAAGAGTAGACAAGCAAATTGGGAGAAAGAACACACTGAAGTACTCTAAGCACACGATCCTTACGTCCATCACCCCTTAGCTAATGCCCAGCACACTCTCTGGATTCTCGGAAGCCTTTCTAAATCCACACAAACCAGATTCCGCATAGCACATACTCCACTGAACTTCCCTGACTAAAAGTAAGAAGCATGAGCTAGAAAGAAAATCCTTTTTCTCCCAAGAAAACTGGTGAAACCTGGTATTCTTCAAGCTTTTGAAGGTCATTCCACTCTGGCCTCACCAGGCCACAGAAGCAGTGTCCGCATAATAATGACAGAAACACCAGTGCACATTTCCAGCCCCCTGAGCTTATCCCTACAACACAACTCACAGATTATATAAAACCCTTGCTCAGTCTTCAGTTTGGTAAAACAATTAAAAAGTTGACAATAGAATTCAAATGTGTTGATGACTGGCTGATGTCAACTTTTTCATAACAGCTCTCTCAGAAAACACTAACTCATTAAACACTGACACAGTACCTACAATTTGTAAGCTACTATCCTGGGTATATATGACTACTTTATAGGTCCAACATTTGAAAAGCCTATGGTGAGGTGAAGAAAACTAAAACAATACTTTGAAAGCCTATATATTGCACACAAAAGCTCATAATTTTTTAAGAATCTCATCTTTGAAACATGGTATAGGATGCACCTGTTGGAAACACTTAAGAATGAACTAAAAGGTTGACTTGACGCAACCTGTCATAAACAGTGGGGAAGAGCATTGGCATAGGATGATAAAACATATTCTTAACTCACTAGAAAGCCAGATACCCTGGAGTCAAAATTTATTTTAAAGGTAGAATGACTTCAGAGATTCCTTAATAAATTTGATCTGGAACCAAATTAAGGAGAGGTTGGAGCTGGAGCAAAAGAGCTGCATGGAAAGTGAGAAACTGAGTAAGTTTTGTACAGAGGAAGTATTTGTTTAAAGTCTTACTGCCGAACAAATGTTGATTCTTCACCTTAATGTATACAGAATCATGCATAAAATCAATGTCAGTAACTGTTGAAATAATTTATTAACAAAACTTAGCTTTAATGATGTTCAGTAAAAACAAATTGCCAAGATACAAAAATCGATGACCATATGATAGTTTAACCATCTCCATCGTTTCAATTTGAAGGAAATCAGAGGATTTCTAACAGTGTTTTTATTGTTTTTGTAGCAACCAGATCAGCAAGAGGGCTAGTTTTCTGAACATTATTGAGGAGAAATATTTGCTCCTGCAAATCCAGCATTCCTCTCACAATCGTAGGTGCACTGGCTCCCCTCGAACTCACCGCCTCCTTGACCACACGTGTGACCAGCCAGCAGCAAAATTCTCACTAAGGTGATTTCTCTCACATACAGGACCACAGAAATCCAAGCTAGTGTAAAAAAATATTCACTGTCTGCTTTTCAGTTTCTTCTTCCTGAGATACTAAATGATGATTCTACTTCAGACAGCACTAGCTGCAACCATCATGACACCCAGCTCAGCAAGTTCTTGCTTACGGCCTATTTTGGGTGGATGGTTCTAAAACATTTCACATCCCCTCAGTTACTCAAATGTGTTTGCCAAGAGATCACTTCTAGATGCTCTCAGCCACTGATAGCCTATATTATATGCCCTAGATTCCATTGAAATTCACCCTCCAAAACTCCTTAGCTCAGCCTGTTCCTTATCATGGTGCACACAGGAAGGTATAGTCACAATGCTCCAAATTTCCCCAGTGGGTACTTTTAAATAATATTTTGGAGGGCCAGTGATTTAGCTCAGTGGTTCTGGCGCCTGTCTTGCAAGCACAAGGGCCCAGGTTCATCCCCGATAACCACATACAATACTGGACATGGAGACTCACGCCCAGCAGCAATCAGTATCACATACCACAGTGCCGGGTGTGGTGGCTCACACCTGTAATCCCAGCATTCGGGAGGCAGAGGCAGGAGGATTGCTGTGATGTGAGTTTGAGGCTGAGCTCAGGGCCAGCCTGAACTACAAAATGAGACCCAGTCTCAAAAATAATAATAATAATAATAATAATAGTAATAGTAATAATAATATTTTGGAGAACTTTTTTAAAATCTCAAAGAATAAATTTTTTTAAATTGGCTCCTTCCTCCTTTTGTCACATAAACAATTTTAAATTTTTAGATAAACATTATAAATCATGTTGACATCCCCTCCTCACCCACCCAGCCTCCAACCAGGTTCTTCCCTCCTTCCTGAGGTGGCCCATCAGCTGTGCTAGTCAAGCTCCTAGTCCATTTCGACCCTTGAATACATTTATATGTGTCTGTAAATAATGCATCCTGTTGTTTTTCTGTTGCTTTTCACATTTAAATAATTGTATCATAAACTCACATTTTTCTTTAGCACATTCACTTAGTGTTATGTGTTTGAGATCCATTTCTGTTTAGAGAAATTGTATTCATTCTTTTCACCACTAGATAGTGTTTAATTGTACACAGGAAACTTGTGATATTTATTCATTTAGAATATTTCGTTATTTTTATTTAGATGTGCATGTATTTTACTTTCCTAAAACTGCCTGGGAAAACAGTCTGGTGCATGTCTGCTTGTGCTATTTTTCTGGTGATGTAAAAAAATAAATTTCTCAAAGAAAGACTTATTTGGGCCATAGATTTACAAGTGCATTTTATATGCATTTTAGGTGGATTTTTTTTTTACTTGCCAAATTGCTTTCCAAAGTGGCTGCATCATTTCTATCTACTCTCTATTTCTATCTTTTTCATTTTTTCCTCCACTGCTGGATTAAAATTGTGACTAATTGTTACTTCCATTTGCTTCCAAAGATCACTTGTGAGGAAGCTGGAGTGAAGCTCTCCCCTCTGTGACTCGCAGGGGACCTGGCTGTGGCCACCCGGAGACGACAGCATGGTCGGCCTCTGGGCCTTGGCAGGAGTCTGTGTCATGCTGGGGACGCACAGCAGCTCTCTCTCACAGGCTCGACGAGCTGCCACAGGAAGATCCCCAGCCTCAGAGAAGGACTGTGCAAAATAAGACGCTCTGCAGTGTTGTGCAAAATAACACAAAGCAAAACATTGCCTGCCTTGTAGAGTGAAAAGGGCAATAGAGGTTTAACTGTCTACCAGAAGTCAGCTTCAGAGAAACAGCAGAAACACCCTTCGAAGCAAAAAGCCACCCTCTCTCATGGAACTAAATGCTCATCATGGGCCTTAGTCAAAATTAGAATTCTTGTAAAACCCATCTAAGCACGCTGCCCTCATTCCCTTTTTCCGTTCTTCCTTACAACCTGTCTTTCTCCTGTTATTTCGTGACTACACTCCTTGGCTCACACTACACACTTCACCTGAGCCAGAGTAAAGCCTCAGGCCCAGCTTTTGCCTTTTCCCACACCAAACCTCTCCCAACTGGACAGGCAGTAAGTGTCTTGTCCCTTTTCTGGTGTCTACTTGCCCTTTAGCTGCTGATCCCCTGTAATGGAAGCAGGATGAACTACAGAAAAATCCCTCTATACCCATCTTATCTCTCTATTTGCCAATCATCCTAGAAGGAGTCAGGCTTGACCCAAAGACACGAATAGTGATGACACCTGTTCCACATGGGAAAAGAAGATTCCAGAATATAGAACTGATACAAGGCACTGTGCAAAATGCGTAGGTGGCAGGATGCTGAGACCACTGTTCAAGTGCAAACGTTCCCTTTTGCAAAGGAAAAGAAGGAGCAACCCACTGAGTCCCAGAAGACCACAGCAGATGGGAGAGCACAAGCAGAGAGATGGGGCTGGGAGCCACCGGGGACATGCAAGAAGCTGCATGTCCTTTGCAGGGCTGAAGCAAAGGCTGCCAGAAAAGAAGTGACCTATGGGAAGAATTCTGATCCAAACAGAAACAGACAAGGAAGTATTAGCTGCTGGTCACAGCTGTTCCAAGAAAGCTTAGCATTTCCAAAGAGCAGTTCACACTGAGGTGCTGAAGGTGCGGGTATACAAATCATACCAGAAGGTACAACACCTAAGAGAGCAGCAATAGATCTCCAGACCCATAGAGAGCAAGCCAATAGAACATGAATGTGGCCTTGAATTTCATCCGGCTCATCAAAATTAGAGCCGGGGATCAATGTACACTTAAAATGTACCAATAAACTCAATCTAAAAATATATTCAAGAAAATAGAGCCTGAGCAATTAAATTCTATCTCTTGGTCAGGTACAGATGTAGGGAAAAAGGAGATGTGGGTGTGACTGGAGAAATCCTACAGATTACCTTTCCCAAGCTGCGCACATTGAAGGATCAGAAGGCAACAGCTAGGCTGATACTGGGAAACAGCAGGAGATATTTGGTAACATCCTTCTAGCCATCTCTTGCTGTATGCTTCAAAAGGCCATCTTCTCACTGTGCTGTGAGTATTTTTTGTGTGTAGGGTAGCATATTAGTTGACATCCAAAAGATTACTTTGGTAGCAGTCAACCCCCAACTATTCATCCAAGAGAAACAAACAGATGTACACAATAACCACTACATAAACCTGTACATAGCATTACCACAAGTTCCCCAGTTGTTTAACAGAAAAACAAAGAGTGATGTTTAAAATGGAATACTCCTTAATTAAAAACAAAATAGTGATCTGTATAAACAACTTGGATCGGTCACAAGGGCGTTTAGCTGACTAGGGGAGAAAAGCTGGAGTCAAAAGAACTCCTAAGGTAGAGTTACAAACACGGAGTTCTGGAGAAGATAAATCACACTGCTGCCTGGTTTGAGGCTGATTTTTCTCTCCTCACTTGATTGAAACAGACACTGTGGCCAGTAGTAGTTCCCACCAACAGAAGGAAGTCAGGAGCTTTTCCGATTGGCTAGGGCAGGACACATGACCACTTAGTAACAAAGTGGGAAGATGCTGCACAGACAGTGCTCAAGAGAAGCAAATGGGCCAAGTCACTGGCCTCAGGAGAGAGAGAAGGAGGCAGGGAAAGTTGCAGCTTTCTCTACTAAGTGATGCACCAGAAGGAAAGCACAGGGCTGCTCACAGGAGAGGAGAGCTGAGAAGTCTCAAAGTGAAACAGAACACATCAATCTGAGCACTGAGCTGCACCAAGGATTTCCACTTCTTACTGATATTTCCCATTGCTCCTGGATGGCAATCAAGCTGTGTGGAGGAGCTTCTCTGGTGCAGTGGGTCAGGAAGCACACAAAATGCCCCCCTTCCTTGCGCATGTGTCTGTAAAGCAAGGTATGAACAGGGTGGAAGGTAGGCTCTACAGTCCCTGGACCTGGTGCTCGTGCTCTTGTACCACATCCTTCCTACACATATGGGTAGAGTCTGCAACCAATGATACATGACAAAAGGAAAGCACATCATCCTGCAATGGCATTACATAGGCCTCCTTCTTGCTAACCAGATCACTCTTGGGTTTTGCTCCCTCACTAGCTTTGAGGAAGCAAACTGTTCTAAGTTTTATAGCCATGAGAAAGTGAATTATACATCTACTTGAGTGAGTTTGAATAGGCCTTTCCCCGTTGAGTCTGATGATGTGGACATAGCCCCGGCTCCTGTATCAGAGCTTTGCCGAGGACCCAACAGAGCCATAGGCAGACTCTTGAACCAGAGAAGCTGTGAAGTAACAGAAATGCACTGCTTTGAGCTGCTGAGTGCACAATAATTTGCTGTGCAGCACAGAAAATAAATGCAAGAAGGTGCATTTCTTACTTGACTTTCTGTGTATCCGGTATGGGCAAGAAATATTTTATGCCCTACATAAGGGAAGAGGTAGGACTACATTATGCCTATGTCCTCAGCATCATGGCAGTTTGCAACTGCACAATCTTCCTGGAAGGTGCGACGGACACAGGTCTCCCAGACTCCTGAACCTGCAGCATATTTACCAACCTCACCAGTGATGGCCGGAACCATGGGGTTCACCCACCATTCCCAGCACCAAACTTCCACAGAAGGAATTCAGACAAATTAAGGATGTTTAAAAGGGCAAAAGACCAAAGCATATGTCTCTCTTCCAAGCTACATAGTGATTCCATACTCTGTTGCCAATATGCTGTTCCTGACTCTGCTACCGCCCAGTCAAGCTGGCCTGCTGCAGGATAGTCCTCACTCTGACCAGAATGCAGAATTTCCAGCGCGGGCTGCACAGACACCGTGTGATCAAGCCGTGGATTATTTTGTTCCAGAGCTCTTTGCTCCCATCACCCCTTCCCCTCGTGTTAGTATTCATTCTGCTTCCCCCTCCCACACCCCAAAGGCCTGCACTGACCCCTGACATGCTATCTCAGCCCAGGCGATGTTGCCCCATACAACACTGTTCTTACTGCTGAAACTCATATATACTCTCCAGTAACAGGCTTCTCATGGCTTCACCGTTTTCTGGCCTGTGCCATCTTGTTACCACGCGCCTCTCCCGAGAGCCCCTTCCCTTCTGACTTCCGTGGGCAGGAACTAATACAGGGTTTCTCCCTCATACTGACGCCATTACCTTGCTGAGGCAGTGTGGATCTGTACCTACTCACTGAGTGACAAAGTGAATGAAATGTTTGTCTAAAATAACTGAAGATGAGCCCAGGGCCCAAGAGTCCAGAGGCCTCCGCAGGAACTAGCTTCTTACTCACCTTCATGCCTCTCCTGCTCTTGTTCTTCAATTTCTCGAGTGCTTTGAGAGTCTCTTCTAAAAAGAGAGCATTGATTGTTATTATTTTTACTTTAGTTGTACATATTTATACTTGTGATAATCTGATACATGTACAAAAAATATATTGACCAATTCAAGATACCACTTCCATCTCCTTAAAAATATTTTTTCTAATATTAGGTTAACAGGCAATAATTGTACATCAGTCAGAGGATGGGAATATTTCAGTACACAGATCCAATACGCACTGCTCAATTCATAATAATATTTTCATCTCCTTATCGGTACTTTTGTATATGGAGCCATCCAGCTCCTCTCTTGTAGTTATTCATAAAATAGATGGAAGTCGGCTATGTGCTATGACTGCTCCATGGTGCTGCAAGACAGAGGGAAGCACTCCTTCTGGCCTTGTGAGTGTCTAGGCCTCTGAGTCATGGACGGCGTTATTAGCAATGTTAGCTCTTGTCACGACATGGTCACCACTGAATTTGTCATCACTTGGCCTCTTCAAGAAAGTGGTGATGAGAAGACCTTTGAAACCCTGTCTTATTTACGCAGAGTTGCACTATTTTTCAACAAAAGCTTTTCAGAAGGATGATAGGCCATGTGTAAGCCACAGTGGAGACCCTTGGGGCCTAAAGTTAAAAGGTCATATTGTGTAGAATGGCCCTCACCGTCAGCTGGGAACAATAACTAAAACATAAATTACAAGCCAATGATGGCTGGCTGCTGTCTCCATGGAAACAGATGGTGGCTAGGCCAAAGTGCTTTATAATGATTATGATTAATCATCCTTGAAATCACTGTTATTTATTGGTGTATAACTGATAGAACCATGTTGGAAAGGCTATATTGTATGGTTTCACAAATTTCAGTTGTTGAAGCTAGTGCCCTGGCTATAAAATAGCAAGAATGTTCTTTAAAATGTACTCATTAAATATCAGTCAAAGAGAACAGAAAAATATAAAAGCCATAGCTTGGGATAATAGTCAATAAAAACACTGTGCCAACACAAGCCACTATGTTCAAAATAAATTTTCTTCCATGCTTCATAAAAACTCAGTACTAAAAGAATACTTAAATAAGTGGGAACTTTTCTATGTGAGTTATTTCTAACCCTTTTCATAATTCCGCCTTATCTGTGTTTAACCCAGAGCCATAAGTTTGGGGAAAAAATATGAATACAGCTACCGTTGGATTGCTTTAGGCAATCTTCCTGCCCCTGGAACATTTTCTGCCTCAGTTTTGCTACATTCTAAATCTCCGTCCTTTTGTAGCTCAGCTCTCAGAAGAGATTTATTTTCACTTGATCACCTATCGATCTAAAGTATGATCTGAAGTCGGAAGGGATCTTGCTCGTTTTGAGCTCTCTTCACACTTCCCCATGTTCTCCACTCACTTTCCAACCCCATCCAGACCAAGAGAACCAACAGGTACCTCACAAGGCACGCACGACCCTGACTTTCTCCCCACACACAGGGACATATACCCAACACCAGAGCGCTGAAGTGTGTGGCAACAGGCCCAGAAGCCACTGTGAACTTGGGTGCATTCCTAATGCGTGTTTTCCCAGAACATGTCCACACTCCTCAAATACTTGTGGCATTGTTTTCAGTGACAGTAGAAGGCTGTAAGGAAGGGCCAGGGCCTCAGGTGCTATTGGTACAAGTTTTTCATAAGCACAAACACAAAGCTACTGCCATATCATGCTTGGTCTAGTGCCACAAATAAACAGCAATCCCTTGGCCTTGGGCTCAGCTCCTTGAACAGCTCTAGGATTGTTCTGCACAATGCTCTGATTGTCTGTAGGGTGAGCCAGCTGGAGAGGACAGGAGTGGTTGCTAAGACTTTGGAGCAGCAGCCATGCAGGCCAAGATTTGTTCCAAGCACCATGTGGAAAAGCCACTGGAGGTGTGCTCATAGCTTCTTGCAAATCTCTTGGCCTGCAATAGTCCATGTACCCACAAAATGACTCAGATGCTTTGAGCAGCTGTGGTGGGTGAGGAAGTCTTGACAAAGTGAAAACTGATAAATACAGCAAAATATTTTTAAAGGGCAAGACTGGGATATTTCTCAGTAGTTTGGCTAATAAGCTTTTACATAATACATGACAGAAAAGTGAAGCACAGTTTGTATGCTAAGTATTCATCTATGAAGGCAAACAGGAGGCTGCACCAAGGAGGCTATGGGAATTTTATGACTTCACACATAGAGAACTGAGAACTACCTCCAAAGGTAATTTGACCTAACTCTCTGAACCTTGCAGAACTGGGAAATTACTTCTCTGTTTTTAAATTGCCTCTGAAAGAAGACTCCATGATCTTATTTCAAGGCCTTGGTTCTAGGGGTTTATTATAAAATATAATAAAGGAAAATGCTGATATAATGCAACCCAATGGTTCTCAGCTGGGGGTGATTTTACTCTTGGGGGAAACATAGTAAGGTTCAGAGTCTTTTTATTGCTATACTTAGTGGGAAGGCAGGTGCTAGTCTGTCAGTGGTAGAAGCCACAATGCTGCTAAGCCTCCTCAGCAGTGCATAGGACAGTCTGACAAGGCAAAGAATTATCCAGCCCAAAATGTCAATAGTGTCAGGGGTGAGTAACACTGATATAGACAGCTGGCGTGACTGAATTATTCCGCTCTGAAGCAATTAAGCAAGGGCAAAAGATTCACAGTTTGAGTAATTGGATAAATCATTAAAAGCATCTGTATGTATAATGCTTTGGTCCCAGAACACTGCATTAATTTCACTGAAGGATATTATTGAGAGTTATTTAAATAAAAAAGGAACAGACACGAAGTGCCCACACGCAGATAGACCCTGCATTTGTTGGGGTGGCTGCTTAAGAAATAGGGAGTCATTGGGGCCGGGGAGTTAGCTCAGTGGTTCCGGTGCCTGTCTCGCAAGCGCAAGGACCCGGGTTCGATTCCCCGGTAACCATATAACAATACTGGGTGTGGAGACCCATACCCAGCAGCAACCAGTACCACATACCACAATGCCGGGCGTGGTGGCTCACGCCTGTAATCCCAGCACTCGGGAGGCAGAGGCGGGAGGATTGTGATGTGAGTTTGAGGCTGAGCTCAGGGCCAGCCTGAACCACAAAGCGAGACCCTGTCTCCAAAAACCTAAAAAAAAAAAAAAAAAGAAATAGGGAGTCATGTACACAAAAGAAACTCTGTAAGTGTGGAGAGAAGGCAGCAACCCACTCTGCTTGTGTGTCAAGCAGAGGAGACAATTTTGAATTCTCACACTAGTCATGTTTTACTTTCTAGTAATACAGCTTGGCCATAGTGTGGATTTCTCTATTTTTAACAGGAGCAAACACTATCCTAAATATTCTGCATTTAATTATGCTTTCAAACAACTCTAGAATGTGTGAATGATTATCCTCGTCTTATAGACGAACAAGCATTCTAGCAGGAAATATTTATCCCCAGAGTTTGTGGAAGCACCAGGCTACAGGGCCTTCATGGAAATGTGCTGAGTAATTTCTGTCAAAGGATGATGTCTCTAACTTATTGGTCTTTCCCTCCTAAGAGGAGAAGCAAGGAGTCTTTAACATACCCCCGGTACCAGAGTTCATTAATCTAACACCAAAAAGATAACTTTTTTTTAACAGATTCTTATGTTGGGGAAGGGTTCATACTGTGGAAGGAAAATAGATTTTCAAATTTTCTGCGGAAATGATAACACTAAATAGCTAGATATTAACTCTAAAAGACAATTTTACCTTAACCCACATTCTCTAAATTGGGTGTAAGTAAAGCCTCTATCATTGCCTCTTCACAGACTACTCATTTTCTTCTTTGTTGTACAAATATAACTCATGCTTCACATTAATCTCACTACTTCATTCAACAAGTACATTCTGATTATCTACCATGTGATGGACAATGAGAGAAATACTCAGGATGGAGCTGTGAGCTTCTAGTCCTTAAATTCCTTCAATAAATCAATGAAAATGAGACCTTGAGATGTACAGGTTTCCAGGTAAATAAAATAGGAATAATGTTTCTGGGATATATTAATTATTGCCATAATGATTCATCTTAATTTCCAATTTATACCTAATGTTACAATAAAATGTATGATTTTTTCAAATTTATTCATAAAATAAGTATGTGCAAGATCTCTGAAAGTATGAATAAAATTGAAAGGGTATTATCATCTAAATTTCTGAGGTATTTAAAAAACATACCAAAATGTATTAAATGATGCTGATGTGCTTTCTTATCTCAGTGACCTTTTCTTTATTTTCAGAAATGTTCTACTTTTTGTTACAATGTGTGGTAATGAAAATATTTTCCCAAATTTATATGTAAAATAAAATATGTCAGACTGAAGAGTTTCATTTTTATGCAGTGCATCTTTTTCTTGTTCCAATTTAAAGATCTCTGTTGGATAATTTTTCTCTATTGTCTTCACTCTGATAAGGTTTTGGGATTTTTTTTATCAGATCTTCTGATAAAACCATTTTCCTTATATTTATATATTTGTATTTTTCCCTACATCTGGAAACCCCCATTTTTCTCTTCACCAATCTCTCCTTTTAAATCTTTACAGTGTTTTATTTCTGTCTATGTTTTGATTTTATACTTTGATCTACTGTTGGCAGATTTGAAATAGCGTATAAGGAAACACATAGAAGATGACCTAATAATATCAGTTAAAAGTGAGGCAAGAAAGAAAGTCAAACAAGTGTGGAGACAAAATAAATCGAAGAGTGAGTCTACAAATACACATCCTCATAGCACACAGAGATGATGGGCCATTAATCTGATGCTAAATGTTCTGGCAGCCAATATGAAAAAAGAAATTGTATCAGCTCCGTGATTTACAGTGTCCATGAGACATTAACAGCCCAAATTTCCTGAGGAAATTTAATTACTCTTGGTGCTCAGACCAGACAAGAACGTTTCCCAGGATTCTCATAAATAAGTGATATAATGAACCACCACCACAATTTCTTTACAATTCATCCATCAAAGACCCCCCGGGGGCTCTTTATGAAGATGACTCTTGAAATAAAGTAGTAGTCTACAAAAAGTCACCACACAGGGAGGAAGGGTTCTGTTGGAAACCAAAGAAGATGCCAACACAACAGAAGCAACGTTCCAGGCTCCACTGATTAGATTTAACTCAGATATCTAATTCAGATTATCTTCACATATAAATTTAGTGATCCTCTTCAAACAGCATTCCTCTCAGCTTTTGATCAATCTTATGAAGTGACAAGATTGTATGCAATGTGGTAAATGTATTGAGAATGGCCCATCCCTCTGCTACAGAATTCATCTTCCAGTGCTTGACCACACCCCAGAGATAAGTGAGACATTATGTCTTTTGCAAAATCTGAGGAGTTAACTAGGTAAGCCACTGTCTTACAAGATAAATAGGAAGGATAATGGCCAAAAAAGATCCAGAGTATTCTTAGAAAATTACTCTGAATCCATTGCTGATGCAGATATACCAACAATTAGGGTCCCAAAATAATTAACTTCATAGCTAAAGACAAAGGGATATCTAACCTGGCACAAACAAAACACTAATGTAGCACTGGAAGCACACTTCCTACTGTGAATCCCAAGATAAACTAATGTGAAATGCATGTCAAAGAAATAGGAAAAGGTTTATCAGATTTTTCGTTATTTATAAGCTAGCTAAAGGATGAGAACATCTAGGAAAGACAATAACTTGTTTGGTTTAAAAAAAAAAAAAGAGGAGAGAGAAGAAGAAAAGGCTAAAAGGCCTAGCAGGAGCTTTTCTTCTGGGAAGTAATTGGCTAGAGGGGTCAGAGGCCTGTGAAAGCCACTCCTTATTTGAAAAAATAGAGCCATAATATTTGTCTTGGAAAGAGTATTTGCACTACTCATTTCAATACCAGGAGAAGGGGGGGTGGAAGTCAACTTAAGCAGGTCATTAAAAGTGAACTTCTAAAGGAAAGAGACCCAGACACAATCCTCTATAACTGCATAGGCAATAGCGTAGTCAATCAAACGCACGCTCCTGTTGCCTCTAGTCTGAGCAGAATCAAAATCAGGTCAGTTTTGTCCAAACATCTACCTCGGGCTCTGCCTGGCTTGAGCTAACTGTTTAGGCAAACAAATCACATACACAAGAAGAAAGACCAAAGGATTGCTGACAAATGCAGAGCAATTTCATATTTCCGTTGTATTTCTCCAGGCGAGTAAAACTCATCATCGAAAGGATCTTTGCTTCCTGTTCCATCTTCCCATATAAAATGTTGCCTTACAAAAACTAAACTTGTAATTTGGCAATCAAATACATGGCACATATTTTAGGGTCCCTGTCAAAAAAGGAAAACTATAATTTAGGAGAGAAGGGATTGTCATTTGAGAATGTCAAGTAAATTATATTATTCACCTAATCAGGTGAAATTGTGGCTATAACATAAAATAATGGTGGGGAAGTTAGAGAGAATTTGCCTGAATGACAGCAGGGGTCAAAAAAATCTAAGATCTAACCACACTGCCTAAGTCAATGGCATGATTCAGATTTCAACACAAATTGTGTTATGGAGTTTTTGGAGGTAGTGATAAATTTTAAATGAGTTTTCAGATCTGTAAGGTTTTCAGTGGTCATGGGAGAGTTTTATTCCATGTGGTACTTCATTGAGCTCTTTGCAGGCTTTAAGTTGTCCCACTCTCCAAGGATATGTGGAAATGGGAGGACCCTACTAAGACTTTAAATAGTAATCATTGGCTGGGTGTGGTGGCTCACGCCTGTAATCCCAGCACTCAGGAGGCAGAGACAGGAGGATTGCTGTGATGTGAGTTTGAGGCTTAGCTCAGGGCCAGCCTGAACTACAAAAGTAAGACTCTGTCTCAAATAAATAAATAGTCATCATTGAAGAAGAAGCTACTTCACACAACTGAAAACCACTTTGAACCTACTTTATTTCCCTAGGGCTGCCCTGACATTGTAATTTGGTTTTATTTGTAGAGTGTCTGTAAATAAATAAGGTCATATTCTAAGACACTGGGGGTTATGGCTCCAGCATGCCTTTTAAAAAACATATTCAACTTGTAACACAACATTAACTGACTTTTTCTTCAGGGAAGAAGAGTCTTTAAAACTGGACGTTACATGGTGGTGAAGAGACCTATCCTGTTTAATGATAAATGACTCTGATACTCAAGGAAAAGAAATAATGGAGCCTGTGATTTCCACTACAAGAAAGGGATAGCTCTGGCACCCCTTGAGGAGTCAAGATCAACAAAGGTATCTGCCTGTCACCCCAAAGGGGTGATCCTTTGGGCTTGTATTTGATTGCACAGAACCTGGAGGCTGGGTGCACATCCCAGCACCCCGGATATCACCTGTGGAACATTCAGCAAGGTCTATCACCTCCAACCTGACATTCACTTCTCTGCAGTAAGGAGATAGTAATAAAATCTACTTCACAGGGGTATTGCGAGAGTTAAGTGACTCAAATACATATAAAGCACTTAGATCAGGAGCTAGCAATGATAGCACTAAGTTAAGGTTACATATTTTAAGGCTAGATGTTTCAAATAAAAAATTTTTAATTATAAAGAATAATACCATCTCAATAGGAGGCTAATTATCAATAAAGCTAGACTTCCCCAAAAGGCCCCTTGTTGGCCCTTATTTCATATCCCTTCTACCTTATTATAATTCCTCTTTCTCTTTTATTCCCTTCCACACTGAAAAGTCAGAACCAACCAGTTCTGACTTAAGGCTACTTTCAGGCAACTTCCAACTCAGTCTGATTATCATCTCATTTTGCTCAATTTTAACAATATACCAATATTAGAAGTCAATTCTACTATAATAAGACTTCTAGTACTATTAGAAGGCTTCTGAACTAGTGCCTTCATTTCTTCACACCTTGCTCCTTACAGGTTTCCATAAGCAAATTCTTCAAAACATGAGGAATGCTTTCTAATACTTCTACGAAATTCCAAGTAATGTAACACATATAAACGGGTCTTGGATAAGTCCCAACTAACAGGAAGATAAATCAAAACTAAACTTTAAGCACTAAAATGAGTTTCTCTTATTGCAAACAAATTTGCATATACAAGGATTATTTTTCTGAACCAGAAAACTCCAACTAGAGCATAGAATACAAAATCTGAGGAAAGATTATGGCTTAAAAGCATTGGCCTTGCGCCTAACATTGCTTTATCATGGTTCTGGCAACTAATCAATAGGAAACTCTGTTGTATAGACATAAATCATAATTGAGTTTTCAGCAGTCCTGTGCCAAATCTGTGCTTGTATGAAATCCAGGATCCCAATGCCAAGGTGTCTTATCAGCCCATATGCAAATAAGCCCTTTGATGAAATCAAAGAACAACAGTAGAATTCAGATGTGATTGCAGCCTTGAGCTGGCAAGCCAGGTAGACATTTAATTCTTTCACTGGCCAATGACTAAAGAGTGACCTCAAAGGGAGATATTTCTCCTGAAATGTTGCTCTGTAGATGCTTAAGGGGATCCAAAAACAGACTCAATTATACTGGTCAGTCCTCCTAACAGCATGCACAGGAATATTTCCAGAATCCTTGAAAACATTATCAAAACTGTATTGAGAGGCCATCAACCAATGCTAAAGGAAGTTGTATCTTCAGAGCTTTCTCAAGGCAAAAGGATAAAAAATGGTAATAAAAACTATCTCTTTAAATGCTAAAACAGAGGACAAAATGTTCACATTTCACCTTTTCCTCAAAATAATATCCCTGAAATTGATTCAGTTTAAAATAAATAAGTTTAATTATGTATTTATTTTTGAGGGCAGGTAATTATATGGATTTATGGGATCTATACTTTTAAACTATTTCTAACACTACTTAAAATATTATTTTTTTGTTTTTTAGATTATTCTCCAAAACTGTTTGTAATTCACTTGGAACTAATGTACCTGGAAAAAACTTTATCTAGATATTTTTTCAATGTCTAGACTTTCTTCTGTCAACACAACACCCAACACAACACCCAAACAAAGAGCTATTTTTATCTATACTGTCCATCTGATATAATTTGAGTCTTAAACATCCCCCAAAGGCCCATGGTTCTGAGGTTTGGTCTCTAGTGAGGTGTTATTGTAGGCTACAGAAATTTTAAGAGGTGGGGCCCAGAGTGAGATTCTTAGATCCTTGAGAGTGTGTCCCCCAAAAGGGACTGTAGGATCTCCATCCTTTCCTCACTTTCCCTTTGGCTTTCTGACCATGACATAAGTGATTTTGTTCCATATTGTGCTCTTACATACCTGTAGCCAACAGGGCTGACACTAGACTGGACCCTCTGAAACCGTGAGCTAAAATACATCTTTCTTCTTCATAAGTTATTTACGTATTTACTGCACTAGCATAAAGTGAACATATCACCAGAATGACCACTGTACACATGTGGCTATGAATCCAAATTCATTAAATATAATTAAAGTAGAAAGCCTAGTTCCTCCTTCATTCTACCTATGTTTCAAATGTTCAGTTCCACACATGGCTGGTCACTACCACCACCTACACTACAGTCCTCAAGACCATACATCCCTTGCCTGTGCAAAAAGATATAATCTTTGTAGCATCACAGAGGAAGGATATTTTTCCTTCATTTTCCAGAGAGTCTCAACCTCTCCTAAAGCAAATAGGGACCATGGAAATGGCCATAGTTTTTTGCAGTGAATCCAAACACGTGAAGAAAGGTTTGTGACAGACTTGTCATTAGACCAGCATTTCTCAGCAGGGCTGGGGATGGAGATACACATCAAATTTGCTATGAGTATTTTTTCCATTGAACAAATGGTTATATCTCTGACTTGCCATGGTAGGACATGAACAGGTAATTTCTCAGATATCATTCAAATTTTTATGACGGATAAAACTTAGAGAAAGTAAAAAAAATGCTGAGAAAAATTACTTTTCAAATGAACCAACTTACTATGTTTTTCTCTTTCATAAAGCTTATTACTGTTTTCGTTGTTTGAAACAGAATAAAAATTTTTAAAGAAGCAAATTAGGCATTATTTGCAGAAAACACATTTTACAATTAAGTAACTAGGAAACTAAATTTGAAAAGTTTACCTCTTTCAAGAATACCTTATTCAACAATAATTTGTAATATATGAAAATTACAATCTAATGCCATAGAATGTTTACTTATATATTTTCTGAATTTAGGGGAGGGGGGGTTGTTGTTTTTTGGTTTTTGTTTTTTAGTTTTTGGAGACAGGGTCTCACTTTGTAGTTCAGACTGGTCCTGAACTCAACCTCAAACTCAGCAATCCTCTTGCCTCTGCCTCCCAAGTGCTAGGATTACAGGTGTGAGCTACCACCCCCAGCACTGTGGTATGCAGTTCTGATTGCTGGTGATCATGAGTCACCACACCTGACACTGTTGTATATGGCTACCAGAAATAGAGCCCAGGACCTTGTGCTTGCAAGGCAGGTGCCAGAACCACTGAGCTAAATCCCTGGCCCTACGTTCTGAAATTTTAATCCAAATAAAAAGAAATTTTAATTCAAATAAAAAGTTCAATGGTAAAGAAGTAAAATAATGCTTAACCACTGTTTCTAAAATTATTTTCTTGGACTTAAAATATAATTTTAAAATTATGTATCAATATATGTATATGCATTAGTTCTGTATCACTAACTTACATAAAACATAAAGAGCTGAAAAGAGTAGCAAAGCAAATCCAAAACATAAATAACGAAAACAGTATCAGTGAGAAATGTCTTACTTTTACATAAAACAAAAGCACTAACTAAATATTATTGACTTATTTTTGATTAAATGAAAGGAAGTAATAAGTGCTTGAAAAACTCACAGAAGCAATGGCGTTTGAAATAAAGGTTAGTACAATTTGTTTAGTAGGCAGAAGAGACTGTATGAAAGGTCATATTGTTCTAGTTAACTCCAAGATTTTTTATTAGGAGGAATGACAAACTAAAATGCCTACAGGGATGAAGCAGATAATATAATAACTGAAGAATGCTGATAACACAAAAATAACAATGCATTTGCAATAACTGGCAAAAAGTCTTGTGTAGGAGGATGTCGTGTTTAACTTGGTAAGCTTTTCCAAGTGCTATCTGGCATCCCACCACTGTAAGATTTGAGATCATGAGTTGGTATTTGGTTTTGTTGTTTTAAAAACTGGCACAGTGGATAATCTCCAAAATTCCATTCCAGGCTTTCATTGCCTTGGGCCAAAGAATATCAGTTATTCAGAACAACCTGAGGATGATCATCTGAAATGGTGGCATGAGAAGCTCATGACTCTTTCCCCAGTGAAACAACCCTCACTACTAACAAGTACAGCTTTAAAAAATTTCCAGAAGTAGTGCTAAGGCCATAAAGTGAATGGAGCACCATGTGTAGAAAACATCTACTAAGAGGAGTGAGTCTGGACATTTGAGCCTCCACAGGCTGGATCGTGTCAGAAAGGCTCTACTCCAGCCAGAGTAGGCCAGGAGCACAGAGCTTTCTCTCCCACCTCACCCTCAACTTCCAATCTGAGGAAAAGCCACCGACCCTTTTATGTTCCCCAGCTCTGTGTCACAGACACTATTTCAGTCAGACAAGAGTAGCTGAGACATCTGGGACCCACCTCCACTTCCGCTACCAAACTCCTGTTGATTACACAGAAGATCTTAAGTGGACATAGCAGGGATAAAAATAGCAAGTCCTGATCATTCTCACCTAGGCTCACTCAAAGAGGGAATTTCTGTACCAAGAACACCAGAGACGCCACTCCAGGCCAGTGTTCCTTGTAAAGCAGAGATTCTCCCCCACAGAGAAAATTAAGCCACCATCCTCACCTCCATTTCTAAAGCAGTGATGCAAATTTTTTCCCCAGGGAGACAAGAATGTCTCAAGAAGACAGGCCTTTGTATATATTCTTAAAGAACTGGCTTTATTTGGAAGAGAACATGAGGAAGTTTAAGACTAAGAGCAAAACCAGAAACAATGGAGATTTTGGTAATCAGCAACTGAGAGGAGGCTGATAGCCTTCTAGTAACATTAAACTAAATCTTATACCAGCTAAAAGTTTAATAGAAAAAATCAATTAAAGAGGATGTTTCCCGAGGTCAAAGCAAACCTTCACACTGACATCAAAGATAGTCCCTGAACAGGAGAACAAATTAAATTGAATCAGAGTAAAGGGCCATTTATACTCTCGTGCATTGTCAAAAACAGCAATCAGTGGACAATTTCTGTAGCTTAACAGTGGTGTTCAAATTCAACAGATAAGAGCAGATAGAAAGTTAACAATGAGATCAAAGAGAGAGTCAGACAGTGATACTAAGACTCTCTCTCACCAAATTCAAAACAGTGAAGAAGAATTATCCCTGAAAGACAAATAGACTTCACTAAAATAGTCCAAGAATGCCACTAAACAAAAAAATAATATTGAAAATAAGACCTGGGGAAGAGGTACATTCAAAACCCAAAGTTGCCGTAATATATTATCTAAAATGTCTAATTTTCAACCAAAAAATATTTTCAATGAAAAATGAAAGCATGACCCATAAAATAGAAGAGAGAAAACATGTATTGCCTTTCAGAAGGTACAAACATTTGAGTTAGGATACAATGACTTGAAGAAAGCTTCTTTAAATATATTTAAAGAACTACAGGATGTCATACCTCAGTAAAAGTATCATGACAGTGTCTCCTCAACAAAGAATATTAACATAAAGAAAATTATTTTAGTCAATGAATCAAATAGAAACCATGAAGATTAAAAGGATCGTAACAAAAACAAAAAATGTATTAGAAGAGCTCAACAGTAATTTTTTTTAAATCTTTATTGGTACATTAAATATACACATCATGATTGCACTCCATAATGGGGATTTGTACCAGTATAAGACACAACTCAATTCTCATTTTTTCCCATAGCCCTACCCACCCTATCACCCCCCCATATACATAAAATTTGTTTCCTTACTTTTTTGTTACAATCTCAACTTTGTCCCCTTTCACCTTATTTTACATTGAGCATTTTCTACTTCACAATATATAACATACAATGCTAGGACTCATTTACATCTTCATTTTCTCATACCAGAGAAAAGATGCGATATGTACCTATCTGTGACCTATTTATTTCACTTATGAGGATATCCTCAAGGTATGTCCATTTAAGTAGAAATGATTCAAACTTATCATTTTTTATGG
>PVIR01021479.1:0-29345 GCA_004026965.1 Petromus typicus
TAAGATGTATTATGGACATGTATCAACTCCACACGGAAGGTAAACGTGCAGTGGAAACACGTATTAGCAAAATACAGAAGACTTTTAGGAGATATAGGAAAGAGCATTCCGTAGCTGAGGTTTGATGAAGAGTTCTCAGATATGACACCCCAAGCGGGATCTAGGAAATTAAAAGACTGGTAAAATAGAATTATCAATTCAGTATTTTCTCTGTAAAATGCTTTGTTCAGAGGCTAAAAGTAAGCTAAGAATCAGAAGAAAGTATTGCAAGTTATGTATCCAACAAAGAGGCTTATATCTAACCTATGTAAAGAATTCTCAGAACTCAATAGTAAAAAAAATCCAATTAAAAAATAGATGAAATATGTGGGCATTTCAGTTGAGAGGAGACACAAGTGGCCAATACACAAATGAAAAGATGTTCCATATCGCCGGCCTTTAGGAAAATGAAATGAGCATGAGAAGATGTCGTTATACATCTGCTAGAAGGGCTTAAAAAAAAAGTAGGGTCACGGCTGAGGATTTAGCTCTGTAGTTCTGGTGCCTACCTTGCAAGTGCAAGATCCTTAGTTTGATCCCTGGTAACCACATACAACAATGCCAGGCATGGAGACTCACGCCTACCACCAATCAATACCACATACCACAGTGCCAGGCGTGATGACTCACGTCTGTAATCCCAGCACTCGTGAGGCAGAGGCAGGAGAATTGCTGAGTCTGAGGCTGAGTTCAGAGCCAGCCTGAACTACAAAGCAAGATCTTGTCTCAAGAAGAAAAAAGAAAACTGCTTTGCAGAGTAAGAAATTGAAGCTTAGAGACCCCATTCAGCAGATACTTCCTGAACATGACTATTTGCCTGGTGGTGTAGAAGCAGCTGACAGTAAAGAGACCTGGACTCATGGCCTTACTCAGAGTGCAGCAGCCCCAATTTGAGGCGTGTGAGATTTAACTTTTCATAGAATTTGGAGTTTAGATTATTGATATACCAAGTTAGTCATCCTCATTACAAGATTCTTGAAACCAGAAGTGATTACAAGAGTGAAAAATCACTGTTATTCAAGTGTTAATGAATAGCCATGATACCTGCTAGAGATTCATCTTGGGACAGAATGAAAGTTTTTTTCTGCTTATACCTCCTGGGGTCCCACTTGCTTAAAGTAAGGAGTAAATGAATTACAAGTAGTAAAATACCACTGCAGAGTAGATGGTACTCTGAGGACAAGAAAATGAAACAGGCTGACTCATGTCAGCAACAGAAGATCTGAGCAGCATTCTGGAGGAAAAAGCCCTTGTCATGAAGCTGGCACACATAGCAGCATTCTGTTCTTTGATTAGCCCACAACATTACAAAAATAACCAAGCTTGCTTGCTTTCTGTCTTTCTTTCTTTCTTTCTTTCTGTCTGTCTGTCTGTCTGTCTGTCTTTCTTGGCAAGATCTCATTTTGTAGTTCAGGCTAGTCCTGAACTCATTGTGTAGCACAGGTCAGCCTTGAATTCACAGCAGTCCTCCCGTCTCTCCCTCCTGAGTGCTGGGATTACAGATGTGAGCCATCACCCCTAACATTGTGGTATGTGGTTAGTGGGGACTGAACTTGGGAATTTGTGTTTGCCTGGCAGACACCGGAACCACTGAGCTAAATCCTCGGCCCCAAGTTTTCTTAAGTTGTTTGATTCATACTTTACATGATTCTGAGAAACATCCATTGTCACATATTGTTATTTTTGTTTGAGATATATCAGAGGTATTGTAGACAGAAGTGGCCCAGGAGATCTAGCTGTCCCTTGACACTGCCACAGCCCAACCTTAGCATAGTAACAGCAGATTTCACAGCTCATGAGCTGTGGATTTAGTGCCTAGAAGGAGATTAGACAGAGAAGTAATATGATCATTACTCCTAGATGGCTTTAAAACCTTGGACGCATCTCAAGGCTACTTTCAGTGGCCTCATTGAGGCAGTAATGCTGCTAATCATGTGAACTACTAATAGGATTAAGTGTGAGATCAAACTTCTCTTTGAAAGTAGTCCATGAACCTAGTGGAGTGAATTGAGGGATGTGAAAGTATGCTCCAAAAGATCTTTGGGAAACATGAGAAGTTTCAATGACTCCTGCTTTATCTAAATGCAAGTGTATATGCTTTTACTTTATGTTGCCTGTCCTGGCCATAAGAATGTCACTACATTATTCAATGTTGCCTTGCTCTGAAACATTTGGGCAAAATTAACAGGAGTTAATTAACAGGAGTTCAGTCTCTGGGGGGGGGGTAGGAAAGAAAGGAAGGAAGGAAAAAAAGAAAAAGGAAAGAGAAAGAAGAAAAGAAAAGAGAGAAAAGAAGTGAAGCTGGGCACAGCTGGAGCAGGGGCCTGGGGTATAAGCAACTCTGTCCAAGAAACCAAGAAGTGGGAGTGTTGCTGGGTGACACAGTGTCTAACGATTCCTGCCCTGCCCAAAGAATTGGCTGTGACAACTACGAGACAGTTAAACGTAACTTTTATTCAAAGCAAAGGAAGATTTAATGTAAAGGAAAGAGTGGAGAAAAGGGAAGAAAGGAGGGGTAGGCCACTGCCAAAACAGGAGAACAGCAGAACACCAAGACTGCAGAGGTGGTGAAGTTAATGGCTGTTGTTTCTTTATAACTCCCTAGATCTGATCCGTCAGAATTTGCTCTGCCCCTCCATCCTGTTATTGAAAGGTCTTATGTTTTCCAGACGAGTTTACATAGTTACATCCTATTCCCAGCATTTAGGATCTTTGTAATTGACGGGTTATATCCTGTCTTCCAGCCTGCCTTCCATGTCCTAATCTCATACCTGCAGAGGAGGCCCTGTTAAGCCCCAAAACATCCTTTGCATATTGCTGCTTCAATGCCGCAGCCCAGAGGAGTAAAGCTACGAGAGTGAGAAACTAGCTAGGTCTTGTTTGAGAGGAGGAATGATGCCCACAGGGTGAGATAAGAGAGGCCTCCTAACGATGAGGCCTGGCCGGGAAGGCTCCTCTCGGGGCACTCCTCACTCCTCCCCAGCATATCCCTGCCAGGCCTGGCCTGATTATTGGTGATGACCATGTCCTCACACCTGCCAGCCCCAAGCTCTGCGACCAAACTCCTATGCAACATGTCCCCATTTCTCAGCAAATCTTTCTACAGACCTACCAGCTGAGGGAATTGGCTTCCTGGACATGGAGAATATGGAGCTAGGAAGTCTGGGGACCTATCAGGCCAAGGTCCACCCTAAGGAAATGGGTACCAAAGTGACCCAGGATGATAGCCAAACTGAGAGGCACAGGGAAAGGAAGGGGCCTGTGTTACTGTGTAGCACAGGTCCTTGCTTTTGGCAAAAACAGAAATGAAAACTAAAGCACAAATTTGCAGGAAAAAAAACATTAATTAGGAAATTTGAGAGAAGATAAAGGATCCAGCACAAGTAGGGATACACTCTGAAGAGAGGATCAGATTGGCCTGGCCACAGAAGACGGAACAGCTTGATGGGCTACTGCACTGGGCTCGGGGCCAGTCCTCGGTTCTGGTTCTGTACCTCCAAAGGAATCCTCATGTCCCAAGAGGCAACTGTCCTTCTCAGCCTGTGGTGGTTTTCAGTCATGTGCGGCCGTTTTTCCTGGGACCCAGGACAATGGCTGGAGACTTAGGTGCTTCTCTAAGACAGGAAGGTTTAGAGTGGATATTGTAAAGGCTGGTCATTAGATGTGTCTCTGAATCCTGAAAATTGCTTTTATCTAGGTATTCTGTCTTGAAGGAAATGAGATAACCTGTGTCGATTTAGGGATAATAAGCTTTGTTCCACCAGCTATTTTTAAGTAATATTTATATCCAAAGTTTGAAGGTAATAAAGACAACATAATGAACGGCAAGCTTTGTGCTGCTCTTAGTTACCTGTTCGGCATTTGTAGGCCCAAGTGGTGACTCATGAGTTTCAGCAGAAGCCACTTACAAGTTCTGATTGCCTCAAAAAAATACAAACATGCTTTTAAAGAGGAAGAGGTTAAGCACCCTGCAGTTGGTTTGTCCTTTGTTGTGAAGGGTCTCTAGCCATGTCACTTAGAAGATTTTCATAGTCATCTGGAAAATACTGCACACCAAATCTCCATTTTATGTTTTTCCAAGACTTGATCAGAATAACTAACTGCAATATACAACTTGCTCCTTTATGTGGAATCAAATTTCTCATCCTGTGCTCAGCAAGCTGGCTCCAGCACGGCGGCTAGCGGAGGACTCTCTAGGTTTCTTTGTTCCTACTTAATGGATCTGGCCTCTTCTTGACCTCAGAGTAAACTTTCCCATCACAGCACACCACTGCTATTCACCGAGTTCTCACTACCCCCTGGGCTGAGTGAAACACTTCCAGCCATTGCTTCCATGGCTGCTCTCTGCTGTTTTGACTGTGCTGGAATTCTTTGCCTGAATTAGTCCAGGTGCCTTGTAGAAAGATCACATTTGTCCCTTACTTCTGAAAGGAGGAAAACTCCACCGAGGTGTTTAGTCTTCTCACCACTTTTAAGAATGGGCAGTGGTTGTTTCCAAGATTTAGCAATCACAACCCAAATGTCCATCAACCAGAGACTGGATAAGAAAGCTGTGGTTCTTCTACAGAGTGGAGTATTACTCTGCCATAAAAAATGATGTTTGAATCATTTATACTTAAATGGACACACCTTGAGGATATACTCATAAGTGAAATAAATAGGTCACAGATAGGTAAATATCACATATTTTCTCTGGTATGAGAAAATAAAGATGTAAATGAGTTCTAGAATTGTATGTTATATATTGTGAAATAGAAAATTCTCAAAGTGAAATAGGGTGAAGGAGGAAAAATAATGAGATTATAACAAAAAAGAAAGGAAACAAAGTTTATGTATATAGGGGTGGGGATGGTAGGGTGGGTAAGGCTATGGGAAAAAGAATTAACTTGTGTCATATACTGGTACAAATTCTCATTGTTGAGTGCAATCATGGTGTGTATATGTAATGTACCAATAAAGATTTCAATTAAAAAAAAAAAGAATGGCAGGGGTGTTCCATATGCATGACAAGTTGCCCGTTGTATTGGATTAGGAAACTGGTTTCACTGTGTTTTTGTTTTGTTTTATAGAATGTCTCTGCATTTATCACAAACTCATAGCCAGCCCATATCTCCTTATATTTCATTTAGTAACAATCATTAACTCATCATACATTCTGAGTGGTTTTGCCGAGAGAGTAAACTGGTGGATGGTCAATGGTGATAGTTAATAAAAAGCTACCTGATCCTAGTACTTCTCCGGGTGAAGGGCTCTTTCTAAAGTGCCTGAGAGAAAGGACGCCAGGGAGATTTCTACACCTTGTCGTAGAGGCTTATCAGGGCAGAGGCTGAAAGGGAATTTCAGGACTCTCCACCTTGGCCTTCAGAGAGTTCCAGGAACTGGGCCAGTTCCTTGAAGTGTTATTTACATTTTACTCTGCATTCACTGGGAAGATAGAGCCGTGCAGTTAGACAGACTGGCTGGAATCCAGTGAGCTACTGCGGCATGGCCTTGATCTCGCCCATCACGTGTTACCCCTGGTACTTGTTTACTATGTCTTCTGTTCTTCAGCTTGGTCTTTTTACACTTAGGTACTTGCTCACCTAGCTCTGATCTGATGAAACTTTTATGATCAGCCAGTCAGGCCTGTCTCCTCATGAGTACTAATGAGATCAAATATTCTTTTTCCTCTATTTTTGTAATTTGGCTAACCTCTTTTAAATTCTTCTTCATCCCTTTTGTTGTATTTCTTGTTTGCCTTTTCCTTTATGAATTGTAGAAATTCTTTATATGTCAGATATGTAGGCCCTGTGACAATTACATATATTGTAAATATTTTCTGTCATTCTATGCCTGTTACCTTGATGCCATTTTACATAATCAAATTCTTTTCTTCAGTGTAGTCCAATGTATTACCTTTTTTTTTTTCGATACAGAGTCTCATTATAATGCCCAGGTTGGTCTTGAATTCCTAGGCTCAAGCAATCCACCTGCCTCATCATTCCAAGCAGCTGGAACTATAAGCATACAGCAACAAACTCACCTTATAGTAGTGCTTTTTCCTGCCTTATCTGAAAATATAATCTTTATTTCACAATTATAATACATTCTTAGGGACTGGGGATTTGGCTCAATGTTGCTGCCACCTACCTTGCAAGTGGAAGGTCATGAGTTCAATCCCGAGTACCACACACACACACACACGCGCGCACACACACAGATACACACAATATAATATGTTCTATATTATCTTATAAAATCTGTAGTATCTTTCACATTTAGATCCATAGTCCACTTACATCTAGTTTTTACACATGACTTGATATAGATGTTGGCTCAGTGGGAATTTAGCTCAGTGGTTCCAGCACCAGCCTTGCAAGTGCAGGGTCCTGGGTCCGATCTGAGTATGGTGGCTTACACCTGTAATCTTAGCACTTGGGAGGCAGAGACCGGAAATTGCTGAGTTCGAGGCTGAGTTCAGGACTAGCCTGAACTATAAAGTGAGACCCTGTCTCAAAAAAAAAAAAAAGTTTTTCATTTGTATTTCATGCTATATCTTATAGTTCCAGAATAACTTAACAAAAAGACCATCTTTTGTTGCTCTGTTGTATGATGTCTCCAGTCTAGTCTACCTATATGATTATGGGCATTATAGTTTGTCCCATTGGTTTGTACCCATACTAAATTGTCTGTACTACAAATGCTTTGTTGTATCTTACTATCTCATAAGGCAATCTTTTTTCATGTTGTTTTTCTTTTTTAAGAGATTATGGCCATTCTTAACCCATTGTATTACCTTTTACTATTTACAATCACCTTAAGTCCCACAAAAGTCCCTCTGAAGTGGGAGTGTTGGCACACACGTGTACTTCTAGCACAGTGGAAGGCTGAGGCAGAAGGGTTGCAAATTTGAGCCTAACCTCTGCAACTTAGCAATATAGTGAGAACCTGTCTCAAAATTAAAAGAGTGGGGATTGTACTTCAGTATGAAGACTCTGGTTTTAATCTTTATTACTAAGAAAACACACACTCTTAGTACATTTGATTGGAAACATGAATCTAGAGACTGAATTGGAAAGAATATTCTTCTATTTCAAGTATTTCTTCTATTCCTTTGTTTTTTCTCCTAGTATTTCTAATACATGTGTTTATAGCTTTCTTAAAAGTTGGGGATTTTCTGTTCCCTTTTTTTTTTTCATTCTGAGAAGTTTCTATTAACATATTTTTAAGTTAATTACTTCCTTAGCCATTTTAAATCTACTAATGAGTCCACTAATGGCATTCTTCAATTTCTGTATGGTATTTTTTTCATTTTTAACTTTTTTTTTTGACACTAGAGTTTCTATTTTCATTTTAAACCACCCATCTATTTTTGATTGTTTCAATTTTTTCCATTAGCATCCTCATTATGTTAGTAATGGTTATTTTGAATTTCTTGTCTGATAATTCTAAGGATAGGGTCAGAGTGAGATTTATGTTTATTTTGTGAGGAGTTGGGCTGTGTTTGCTATGTACTATAGTTGTGGTGTCAGAAGTTAACATTTTCTCTGGTATTCTTGTATTGTTCTTTCCTGTTATCTCTCGGTTTCCCTAGAGATGACTTCACAAGAAGGCTCAGCGGGGATACAGTTGGAGACCCTCTTTTTCCTGGGCTATTCAGGCTTGGGTAAAACCTGGTAAGGTGTTTTTCTTGTTGAGAGGAACAGATTGTTCTGATTATATTCCAGAATGCCTCTTCTTACCTTCCTCTGGGCAGAAGCACTAGAGGACACAGTGAGAACTGGTGGACAATGTGGGATCTTCCCACTTTCCCTCCCACTAGAGTTTTTGTTTTTATTTTTTTAAATTGTGAAATAGGTACATTTTATATACATATCATGATCACACTCGACACTGACAATTTGTACCAGCATATGACATGATTTGATTCTCATTTTTTCCTATTCCCCTACCCACTCCCATTAGAGTTTTTAATTCTGTAGCTAGACCACACTGAGCTCCAGCAATCTGTCAATTTAAATATTCCTATCAGTACCAGCTCCACCTCTGGGCCTCTGTCACTGGGCCTGTCCTGGTGAGCTGTGCTTCTCTAAGTCCATCTGGCTATTTCTCCAGTCTTCACGGCAGTAGCTTAAACTTCTAACCTTAGTTCGCTGATGAATCTATGAAGAGCTACTACTTTTCAGTTTGTTTGTTTTTTTCTTGTTTGGAGATGAGAATAACAATTTCCAAGATCTTTACATACCAAAGCAGACACTAGATGTTCAGTCTTTAAATATAAGTTTTCTAGCCTATGAACATGACATTTCTTTCTTAAATTCCTTGAAATTTTATAGTGTTTTATCATTTTCTCTAGAAAGTCTTTCAAACTTCTTTGTGTATCTCTAAGTATTTGATATTGATTCATGATCCTAGAAACATAACTTATTTTAAAATCTGATTATGTGCCTATTGTTAGTATATAGATATATTTGGCTTTTTTTCTTTTATTGAGTTTACTAGTACATATTTTATACCTGCACATGATATATCTTGATTCTCATTTTTCCCGTTCCTCTGCCTTCCCTACAACTCCCCACCCCATATACATAAGCTTTGTTTCCATTGATATATTTGTTTTTAAACAACCTTACTGATACATTTCTATGTTATAAAGTTCAACTATTTATAGTATATATTTCAATGATTTTTGTAAATTTAGAGTTGCGTAGCTGTCACTATAATCTAATATTTGTTGTCACAGAAAAATTGACATTGTCAACTTCACACACACAAACACATCTCCTTAAACCGTACTTAATCTTTCAGTAAAGACAATAGCAAGCTCATAAATCCACTTCACATGATACAACTATCCCACATACAACCAGAAATGCAGTCATCTCGTCCTTTCAACATTCCAGCATTTTTCAAAAGTCCAAGTCTGTTCTGAGACTCAGGGAAAACACTTAGCTTTGTACCTCTGTAAGAATAAAAAAACTAAATTATATAATCCTAAGGTACAATAGCAGAGAGTAAATATTTCCATTCCAAGGGAGGAATATGAGCTAGAGAAAAATTAAGCCAAAGCAGACTGAAACCCAACAGAGTAGACAATAAGTCCTGTAGCTCTCTATCTGGCATCTGAGGGACACAGTGTTAAAATGTGAGTTCCAGAGGGCTTAAGCAGCCCAACTTCAGTGGTACTGCTGGTTAGACCCTACACGAATAACTTTTCTCTTGGGTCAGTTTCACTCCCACTTTAAAACTTTTTTTTGGGAAGAAATTACACATTCCTGATATCCTTAGAGTCTCCGCTGTACCTTTGGTTTCATTCCTATATCTTTATGAACTCCTCTCTTAGCAACTCCCTGCTTAGCCTTCCAGGTCTCCCTTTGAAATCTGCGCAGAAGCTTCCTTGAACCTAGAATTCTAGCATTATACATGCCTTAAAATCAGCATCACATTTTTAGGAGAATTACCTACTTATAATATTTGTCTGTTTTTCCATTGGCGGCCTATTTCTTTTTTGGTCTTCTTTTCACTTTAGTTCTAATATAGTCTATATATTGTTATCTGATAAAACATGTCAATTATTTTCCCTGTCTATCACTAGTTTTTTAATTTTAGTTCTGGTATGGCCAAATGTATAAGTTTTCTGCTTTTATAATTTTAGCATTAAAAACTTTTCAGTAAAACCAAGTATAGTGGCACACACTAACATGTTCTACCACTGAGCTAGATTCCCAACCCTTCTCTAAATTTTATTTTGAAATGGTCTTTCTGAGTTGCCCAGGTTGACCTCAAACTTGTGATCCTCCTGCCTTAGCCTCCTGGGTAGCTAGAATTACAAGAAATTAGTTTCTCCCAGTACTTATATAGATATTTCACTTGTTTGTTTTACATTTAGCTTTTAAATCTACCTGGAATTTATATTTATGAGAAATAGGTAAGCTTATTCTATTCCTCTTCTACAATTAATAGCTAGTTGTCCCATCATAGGTTAAATATTCCACATTTGAAGATCTCATTTGCAATGCCATGTTTAATATACTGAATTCCCTGATATGTACAGGTTTAATCCTACATTCAGTTTAACTATCAACTTGAATCCATATCACTGTTATAATTCTTGATATCAAGCTTTTTTTTAAGGCTACATATAGGGTTTATTCCTAAAGAAGGACTGGTCTTACACATGCTAAACATGCACTCTACCACTGGGCTACCTTCTCAGGCTATAATTTTCTCTTTTATTTTCAAATCATCTTGGCTGTTCTTATACTTTTATCTTTCCTGTGTCCTTGTATTTTTATGTTTCAGATGAATCTTGGAATCTCTCACCAAATTTTAAAGTGTTCCTATTGTAATCGCTGTCAGTACACTCGGGCCTCTGTATCTGTGTGTGCCACATGCATGGATTCAACCAACTTCAGTGTGAAGATATCTGAAAAAATTCCATCTGTGTGAAAGAGGCACAGATTATTTCCTATCCTAATTTCTTAAAAATAAAGTATAATAACTATTTACCTAGTATTTATATAGTATCATGTATCATAAGTGATATAGAGATGATTGAAAGATATGGGAGAATATTTAGGTATACACCATTTTATATGAGGGACTGTGAGCATCCAGGGACGTTAGTATCCTGGTGCTGGGGAGAATCCCATGACCATTCCCCAGGGAATGTCAACGGATGATCGCAGTTGTGTTTTGGAGAACTGACATGTTAGCAGAATTGTCCTATTCAGTGTCATAGTGTATTCTATCATTATAATGAACTGCTGTCTTCCCAAATTGTAGTTTGCTTTACATAGGATATAACAACTCCAGAATTATTATTATTATTATTATTATTGTACATTACAAACATATCATAGTTTTATAGATTTTTGGCAAACTCAATGGAGTTTTTTTTTTTCCAATACAGTTCTAAAATTGTATTTGCAAGTATGAAAATATGTGTCTCTGACTTCTTTCTTATTTGGCACTAAACTGCCTGGCTATAGTCTCTTACTTGTTTTGACAATCTATCAATTGGTTTTATGGAATTTTCTAAATGTATATCATTATGTTACCACAAGTAGAAGACAATCTTGTCTGTTTTGTCTGAGTTTATATGTTACTTCTTTTTTATCTTTTGGTAAAATCCTTCAGAATTCAATATTAATAGTGATAAATTTCCCCCTTGCTCTGCTTTTTATACTACAGGGAATATTCCTAATACTTTACCACTTATTAGGATGACATCTTAGCTTCCTGGGAAATGTTTTTTTCCCTTTCTTCCTTCATTTTCTCCTTTCTTCTTTCCTTCCTTATCCTTTTCTTTCTCTTTCCTTCCTTCCTTCTTCCAAATTAAGCATCATTTTTGTTTTGTTTTGTGGTAATGGGAATTTAACTCAAGAAGCGCTATGCTGGACCCCCAGCCTTTTTCACATCACTTTAAGATGAAAGTCTCATCAAGTTGCCCAGGCCAGACCCAAACATGCCTCAGCCTCCTAAGTGTCTAGAATTATAAGCAATCTTAACCTGAAATAGATTTCGATTTTTAGAATGAGCTTACTCTGTAATCTAGTGAGATTACCATTATATAATCTGTTAACAGTAAATTAATTGTTAAATTACTTAATATTGGACCACCTATACATTTCTATAGTAAACTTACCTGGTCATAATATTTTGTACTTTCAATATAATCTAGGGTTTTATTTTCTAGTAACTTACAGATGCAAGTTTAATTTTATGAGTATACCTTATACTCTGATTCTACTGTGCTATACTTCTATTTTTGGTTTTAGGGCAGAGTGAATTTTCATAGTTTCATGTTGCCCAGTCATTCAGTTAAATACAAGTTTAACTGCCATACTGGAGACAGGGCTCAGCCACCCTTGACACAATTTGTAGTACTACACCACATCCAAATGGCCCAGGCCAATGGCCAGAGATAAAAGTTCAGAGGCATCTCCTTGCCTAGCACAAGAGGCTTCCTGAATTTTGAAGCTCCTTGTAAAGGGACCATTCCTCTTCCCAGGCATTTGAGGTGATCCCCACCCTCTTCCCTTGTGTGCACTGCCAGTTGCCAGATCCTCTTCTCCCCTGACTTCCTCAGTTCTGCCTTGTGTGACTCAAGGAAGGAGGGCTCTTCTCCAACCTCACTGTGCTCTCTTGCCTGGGAGATGAGTAAAAACTATTTGAACTTGCTTCTTATTCTAGGGATGTGTTGAATCTGCATCTTTTAGGAACCAGAGCTGCCTCCTCCAAGCTAGATTTTCCCTGGGAAGGGGGGTGGACACAAAGAGTGATGGGCAGGCAAACATACAATGGACAGGGGGCAGACAGGGCCAGGAAGGTGCCTTAGAGTAGTCCCTGTGAGAGACCCCCTCGTCATGAGTTGGACACTGTCAACCCAGTAAGAGAAGTCACCCTCCAAACACACATACAGCTCCCCTCATTTCCTATGAGGGAAGGGTGACCTGCTTCTTTGGTGTTGGTGCCCAGGTGGGGATTCCAAAATAAGCTCATATGGAGACATTTTTTATAAATTCTTGGGTTCATTACTATTGTCATCTTGTTCTAAGCAAGGGCACACAGTTTCAGTTTCTCTGTACTTTCACCAAAACTTACTCTTTCCTATATTCTTTTTTATATTGAATTCTTTATTAGTACATTTTATATACACATCATAATCACACTCAACATTGGAAATTTGTACCATCTTTCCTATATTCTTTTTTTTTTTTTTTTTAAGGTTTTTTGAGACAGGGTCTTGCTTTGTAGTTCGGGCTGGCCCTGAGCTCAGCCTCAAACTCACATCATAGCAATCCTCCTGCCTCTGCCTCCCGAGTGCTGGGATTACAGGTGTGAGCCACCACGCCCGGCACTGTGGTATGTGGTACTGGTTGCTGCTGGGCATGAGTCTCCACGCCCAGTATTGTATGTGGTTACCAGGGAATCGAACCCAGGTCCTTGCACTTGCAAGACAGGTGCCGGAACCACTGAGCTAAATCCCCCGCCCCTTTCCTATATTCTTGATAATTGCCATCTTAATGGACATGAAGTGATATCCCATTATGCTTGGTTTGTTTTTCCTTTGTTATTTAAAAATATCAAATTGTCAAGCAAATATTGAATGCACTCAAAGCAGACCACATGATGATTTGACATATATATACATTATGAATGATTAATCAAGTTAGTTACACACCTGTCACCATGCATGCTATTAGATTCTGAGAACTAATTTATCTTATAATTGGAAGACTGTATATTTTAACCACCACTTCCCTATTTCTGATACTCTTAGCACCTGGCAACCACAGTTCTTTTCCACGGTTTCTGTTCAGTACAAATAGTTTTTAGGCTCTACATAAAATGCCTATATATGTTTCACAGATGACAGGATTTTTTCTTTTTTATGGCTGAGTAATTTTCTACTGCATGTATATAAAAATATTTTTATCCATATTTTATGTATCAGTGAACACTTTGGTTATTTCCATATCTTGGCTATTGAAAATAATAAGGCAGTGAACAAAGAAGTGGAGATAGCTCTTTGAGAAATCCTGAATTAATTTCATATGTATCCAAAAGTAGGATTGTAATATTATACAGTATTTCTTTCTAATTTTAAGTTTTAAGGAAATACTACACATTTTTCTGTAATCTGTGCCGTGTTACATTCCCACCAACAATGTCACTATTGTCATATGAAAGTTTGCTATTGCTGTATGAATTTCTAATATTTTTGAATATCAACCTTTTATCAGATATATGGCTAATATTAACACTAATATTTTCTTCTTATTAATATTTTCTTTACTGTGCCTTTCAAATCTGTTCACTGTGTCCTTTGATACACAGAAGTTTTAAGTTTGATGTAGTCCCACTTGTTGAATTTTGTTTTTGTTGCTTGTACTTTTATGGTAATATCCAAGAAATCATTGCCAATCTAGGACCATGAAGCTTTCCTTCTAGTTTTTTCATCTAGAGGTTATGGGGACACTTAGTGGGGATCAAATCTCAGGGGTGCTCTGCCACTGAGCTATGTCCTTTTAATTATTATCATTATCATTATCATTATTATTATTATTATCTTAATTTTGAGATGGGGTCTAAATTGCTCAGGCTTCCTTAAATGGTGGAATTACAGTCATTCAACCTTAAGACCTGCTGTTATAATTCATTTTGGGTTAATTTTTTATATGATGTTAGATAAGAATCCAATTATACCTGTTTCTGTGAAGTTCTAGTTTTCTCCAAAATCATTTGTTAATGAGCTCATTTTTCCCTTTGAGAAGTCTTCGCATGCTTATTAAAGACCACCTGACCATTTTTCTTTCTGCTCTATTTTCCATATCAGTTTATTTGTCTCTCTCTTTGTCAGTGACATAAAGAGTTTTTTTAAATTACTGTAGCTTTGTGTTACAGTTTCAAATCAGGAAGTCTGAGCTCTCCAAAAACTTTTTCTCAAACTTGTTCTGAGGGTCCATTACAATTATATATGAATTTTGAAATAAAGTTCTTTATATATATAGGAAACACCACTTTAAGATATAAACTTCCTAGGGACTTCTGGGAAGATGGTGGAACAGTAAGAAGCAATAAATCAGTCTCTCCAAGAGACAGTCTCTCCAAGAGTCTCCAAGAGACTTATTTTCCAAGACCTGGAAAATAAGAACTTCGGGGAAGAAAAGGAGAGAGGTGGATCCTTTGGATTCAAGAAAGATCTGAAGAGGAAATTGGAGCTTACAGAGATATTGAAGAGACAGACCACAAAGTAAAAAAACGGAGGGGCAATCTACACTTTCTCCCCAGCTCCTGGCTCATGGTGTGAGACTTTACAAAGACATAGTGAAAACTAGCAACTCCAGAGGCAATCCAGGGAAAAATGCACCTGTGGAATTGAGCAGTTGGTGCTGTGTGCTACATTTGATGAGTGACTCCAGCCCAAACAGCTGCCATATCCCCTGAAGAAGGTGCTTGGTCACTGCCATTCTAGGGAGGCCAGCTGAACCTGGCACTCAAAACCCTGTGAGTTGGCTTTCGTTTAAAGCACCCAGTGTTAAACTCCCGTGGTGACTGGGTGAGGACAACTACAAAAGATGTCCATGGTCAGGGAGCCATGATTATGGTTAGCAAGAGATAACCAGAGTGTTACAAGCTAAACAACTCAGGCCCCACCTCTCCAACCAGAGGCCAGGTTCAGTATGAATGTCTCTGGATTTGAAAGTCCTAGACCTGGCATCCTGCCCTAACTCTACTGCAGGCTTGCTGAGATTATCTGCTGTGGTCTGTCTGCCTCCCTTTTCTACCAAGGAGAGCAGAGTTATGCACTCAGTGGGACACTGATATAAGCTGCAGAAGATAACCACAGGCTTGAAATCATAGAGAAATTTCTTGTCTTTTTTCCTTTGCTTTTGTGGTTTTGAAAAAATTTTGTTTGGTTGCATTTTTAAAATTTGTTTTCATTTTCTTGTCAGTGTGAACACTGTTTTTAGTATTTTTGTTTTGCTTTTGTTTTTTTTTTCTTTTTTTCATTCCTTTCTATCTTTTTCACCAGTTTCTGGAGATTTGGGTAATTAATCTTCATTTATCCTTCATTTTTGCTTCTAATCTCTATTCTTTCATTTCTCTGTTTTTTTCTCTTTTGCTTTCTAAGTTTTCTGCCCTTAGGATAAAATTACTGAATTGATTGAATATTTAATATATATGTTTCTAATACAGTTTAGATTCTGTTATATAACTGAAGATTGTACCCATGGTTAAAGGTGGCAAATTATTAGTTATCACAGTTTGTCATTTTCTATTCTGTTTGATGTTATTATTATTACTTCTTATACTACTTAGGTCAAGGTGACATGATTGTGATCAATTAATCTTCCTTGTATGCCAATGCTTAGATTGTCTGGGACTCATAAACAATATTATAGTTCAGTAACGAAGAACTAAGTGCTAGGCCCACAAGCTAAAACCTTTCATCCCTAATAAGCAGAGGAGGCAGGATATTGGGACAGACTCAAAGGCCAAAAGCCAGCTAAACCCAGAAGACACATCTGACAAGTAGTCATTTCCTAAAGAGGTCTTGATCCTAGTAATAAAGATGCCTACCATGAGCAATTTATAAGCCTTAATGCAGAAAACAAATTAAAAATAAAAAATGAGAAAATATGGAAGTAAGATAAAACACCATACCCTCCATTGTGTAAGGCAAATCCAGGGTGTGTTGAGCTGGAAATGAAAATCCACCGGCTGAGTTTTCTGACATGATAGCAGTGGAAGTAACGAAATAGATGAATAAGTCTCTTGGCAAAGCAAAAGCAGAAATAATTACACAGATAATTTAAAGTTATGTTTACCACATGAAGAAAATTGGTTAGTGAATCTAAGTAGATATAGATTTTTTTTTAAATAGAGGAGCTGAGGAAAGAATGAAAAGTATGAATTCCCAACATAGAAAAGAGCTAGATTCCATAAATGGACTCAATACGAGTCCAGGAGATTAAAAGTTCAACTGAAAGTATATGCGGTAGAATCAACCAATACAAAGAAACCAGCTCTACAAGGCAGAATTGTGGTTGACAATCATCAAGACTTCTTAAAAATAAGCATCTCTTTACTATAAAAGGTTAGTTAAGAGGTGCTTTGGGAGGTTTAGAATACATTATGGGTATTTGTATTATTTCTTATGGGAAAAATAATCTTACAACCAACTTGAGTTACACCAGCCCTTTCAAACAAATTGAGTTCATAAATGAAGATTCCACTGTACACATTTTTGTCAGGACCATATGGGATTTTCTCCAAAACAGATCATGTACTAACTTATAGAACATGGTTAAATAACTTCAAAGGAACTGAAATTATCCCATGCATATTACTAGACAATAGTGCATTGAAATTGGAAATCAATGGCAAAAGAAACCAAAAAAATCTACATACACACATGAAAATTAAATAATATCCTCCTAAATAGCCAATGAGGTACAGATAGAATTAAAGAAGAAGTTAGACAATTTCTACAATTAAATACTAATGCCTGTATAGATGCTGGAACTTATGGAACACTATGAAAGCCATCCTATAAGGGAAATTTGTAGCAGCAAATTCTCACATCAGAAAAATAGAGCAAGCTCAAATAAATAACCCAAATGTTTGACCTCAGTTGTCTAGACAAAGAAGAATAAGTTATATCCAAAGCTCTATATAAACTAAACTAAAATGGAAATGGATCAAAGATCTAAATATAAAAACAGAAATACTAAATCTGCTGGAAGGTAGAATAGGTGAAACTCTGGAATCAATGAAGTGAAGAATTGATTCTTTGAAAGATTAAATAAAATAGGGAAAACATTAGCCAACTTTATTAAAACAAGGAAAGAAAAGACCCAAATTCATGTAATTAGGAATGAAAGGGCAAAATCACAATGGATCTTGCAGCAAATAAATATATGAAGGGTTCCTTTTCCACCACAGCCTTGCCAGCATTTCTTATTAGTTCTTTCCTTATTTCAGCCGCTCTTTCTGGAATGAGGTGGGATTTCAGTGTTGTTTTAATGTGCGTTTCTTGAATGACTGGTGATATTGATCATTTCTTTATATATTTATTTTTTGTCTATTGGTGATTTCTTTTGCTGTGCAAAAGCTTTTTAATTTGATATCATCCCAGTGGTTGATTTTCTGTAACATTTTCTGTGTGACAGGGTTTTTTTCATAAAATCTTTGCCTACACCAATGTCTTCCAGAATTTCACCTATTCTACCTTCCAGCAGATTTAGTATTTCTGTTTTTATATTTAGATCTTTGATCCATTTCCATTTTAGTTTAGTTTATATAGGTTTAGTCTTAATCTTTAGTGTGTGGAAAGCCAATTTCCCCAGCACCATTGATAAAAGAGGCTATCTTCCTTTCATTGAAGGTATTTGGCCCCTTTATCAAGGATAAGATAGCTGAATGAGCTTGGAATTGTTTCTGCATGCTCCTATTCTGTTTCACTGATCCTCTGGTCTATTTTTTTGTTTTGTGTTGCTTGTTTTTATTTTTAAAATTTAATTTTATTGGTACATTTTATGTATACATTATTATCACATTCAACATTGAGGGTTTGTACCAGGGCATAACACATATTGATTCTCTTTATTTTCCAATTCCTCTGACATCTCTATATCCTACCATCTATATACATAAGCTTTGCTTCCTTTTTTACTATCTATTTTTCCTTAGTTTACCTCTGCTCTTCCTTTTCCCTTTTCCTTTTAAACATTTGCTTCCTATTTCATAATACCTATCATACATTTTAGAACTCATTTACATATTCAGTTTCTCATAGCAGAGAAATGATATGGTATTTACACATTTGTATCCTTTTTATTTCACTCATGAGCATGCCCTCAAGGTACATCCATATGAGTATAAATGACTCAAATTTATCATTCTTTGTGGCAGAATAATATTCCATTTTATTTTAAAAAATAAACCACATCTTCTTTATCTAGTCCCCTGTTGATGGGCATTTGGGCTGTTTCCAAGATTCAGCTATCATAAACTGAACTGCTATAAACATGGGTGCACATATGTTGATGTAATATGAATCTTTTTAATTATTTCATGTATATATACAGAGCAGGGGAATAGCAGAGTCAAATGGAACTAATCCTAGTTTTTTGAGGAACCTTCACACTGATCTTCACAATGCTTGCACCAGTCTACACTCCTACCAACAGTGAAGAAGGGTTCCTCTCTCCCTGCAGCCCTGCTAGTATTTGTTGATTGATCTTGTGATAGCAGCTATTATTTGTGGAATGAGATGGAATCTCAGTGTTGTTTTCATTGGCATCTCTTGAGTGACCAACGATGTCGAGCATTTCTTCATATATTTCTTAGCTGCCTTTACTTCTTCATTTGAAAAGTGTCTGTTCATTTCAGATGCCCGTTTTTCAATTGGTTCTTTAGATTTGGAAGGCTAGTTTTTTTCGGGTTTTTTTTTTTTTTTTAGTTCTTTATGTACTCAAGATAGTAGCCTTGTGTCTGAGGAATAGATGGTAAATTTTTCCCCATATTTTAGGTTGTCTTTTCACTTTGTTGATAGATTCTTTTGCTGTGCAGAAGCCTTTCAATAAGATGGAGTCTCAGTTGTTGGTTCCTTCTGCTACTGTGCTGATGAGGTTTTGCTCATAAAGTCTTTTCCTATTGTCATTGTCTCCAAGAGTTCTACCTAACTTGTTTTCCAGCAGGGGTAGTGTTTCATAAGCTTTGTAATATATAAGGGACTGTTATGCCTCCTGCTTTGCCCTTGCACCCAGAATTGGTTTTGCTATTCTAGATTTATTTTGGTTCCAAATGAATTTTGGGGTTGTTTTCTCTAGTTCCATGAGGTATGTTCTTGGGATTTTTATTGGGGTTGCATAATGGAGGATAAATATTGAGAAGTAAGAAGAACATGTTCAAATGGGAAGGAAAATGAAAGGGGGAGGGGCAAGGAAGGAAGGGAAAAGGAAATTTTAAAAAAAGGAAAAAATGGGAGCAAAGCTTTTGCAAGTGGGGAAGGATAGAAAGGTTGAAGGGGGAGGAGAGAAATGCAAAAAATAATTCAGATATATTATGTACAAGTACAAATTCCCTTTGATGAATGTGATCATTATGTATAATAAATATATACTAAAAAATTTAATACAATCTTCCTACTCTTTGAAGCTAGATTTTATTTATTTGTGTCTTCTTAAATTTCTTTCACCAATGGTTATTAGCTTTCAGTGTACAATTTTTCACCTTCTTGGTTAAGTTTCTAAGGATTTTACTTTTTCATGCCATTGTAAATAGAATTATTTTCTTAATTTCCTTTTTGGATTGTTCAGATGGTTTTATACAGAAAAATAACATTTTTGTATCCTGAAATTTTGCTAAATGAGTTAATTAGTTTTAAGTTTCTTTGTGACTCTAAGATTTTCCACATATTTTCTATGTCATCTGCAAATCAAGCAATTTAACATCTTCCTTTCTTCCTTTCCAGTTTTGGTTTCCTTTATTATTGCTTTTGTTGTTGCTTAGTCACTCTGGTTGTGCCTTCCAGTACTGCACTGGGTCAAGTACAGGTGCTGAGAGCAGCCCCCTTGCCTTGCTCCTGACCCCACAGCGACAGCTTGCAGTCTTGCCATGAAGTACAGTGCTTGCTATGAGTTTTTCATAAACAACTCTATTGTGTCAAGGTAGTTGTGGTAAATGCTGCATCTTTACCCATCCTTTTCACTTAAAGTTTCCTGAATTGTTTTGCATGATATGATTTTTAAAACAATATAATTTTTACTTTTCAAAATATAATCTGATAGTCTTTTTATGACAGGTGAACTATTCCAGTTATATTTCTTATGATTTCTGGTTCCTAGCCTAGTTGTTGATACATACTAGATAAAGACCAAAGCTTGTCTATTATTGGTGCGTCTTGGAAAAAGGGAAATACTCTGAAGCCCCTCAGGATATGTGGTGTTTTGTATTTTGGCAAAGTCCAGTTATTTTCTTCAACTAGAACTACGTCCCTGGTAGTCTTTAACTTACAGATATCAACATGTAAAGTACACGTTCTCTCTTTCCCCCGCAAAGAAATGCTCTCTTTCTCTCCAGATGTCATGTGATCTCACTACGTTGGATTTCTACATTTATTTCTTTATCTCTACTCCCATAATTTTTTGTTCCTGACTCTGTCTCCCTGTCTATTACATACACACACATACACACAATTTAACCTGACTCTGTCACATTTATTGATGTCAAATTTGCTGCCCAGAGCAGTGACAGCTACATTGTGTAGTGGGGGCTAGAAGGACACATGGTGGAGAAATTTTTCCTGAACAGAACTATTTCAGGAATATTCCTAACATGTCAGTAAAGAATGACCACCGTAAATTCCATCTCCTCTCTTGATTGCTTCTGATATTTCATGGTCCTTTGACAGTGTTGGCTTAATCGTGCTCTTGTTGCTTGGATTTGATTCATTCATACAGAATATAGTTTGTACTTTTCTACTTCTTCCTCATATAGTTCAAGACCTTGTGTTCAACTGCGCTAATACTTTTACTTCTGATCTTTGGAACATTTTCATGGTAGATAATCAGAAAGTCAGGCTGTAAGGGGAGGGTGGAGACTAGGAAAAGGTGAAATGGAGGCCTTACATCAGAAACTGATGTGGAGTAACTTTCTTATGTTCTCTTCTGCAAATTGCAATCATAAAAATGCTTTCTATCTATACTGTACTCTCATAGGTGTCCTCTCCTTTGCTTATTGAAACAACCCTGTGATGTAGATAGGAAAGTACCACTGTCCCCTCTCTCTGATTAGGGAACTGGAGTAGGGACAGTGTGCATTCCTTGCCCTGGTATTGATGCATGGACATGTGTGTGGCTATGGACAAGCCTGTGTGTTCAAGGGGTGGATTAAAGTGCTGGCTCTGTGGAGGCGCCAGGCATGACGGGGTAAAGGCTACTGATGATGCACAGACTGACAGAGGCTCAGCATACAGGGCAAATGATATTGCTCTGTGGTTATTGCTCTGTGGTAGGGACAGGAAGATGACAGGATACACCAGGTCACCAGCCCTGGGTGCTCCCTGGAGGAAGGAAGAGTGAGCTGAGTTTCAGGGAGTTGGGGAAGGACCAGCAAGGTGGAGTGAGCAGAGCTGGATGGTCTCTGTGGGCAGATTGAGAGATAAGGCAGAGAAGCTGAGCTCTGAAGCTGCTGAGCATCCCCTGGTGCTGGAGCCATGGGTGTCTGTCTTTGGACTCTGCCCAGCATACCTTCTGCAGCACCTGGGGCTCTCTGTCATCAGGCACCTATGTAAAGAGTCTCAGCATGCTCTTCCTTCAGTCTTCAGGTCCTCGTGTCCTCCTTCTGTGCTCCCTTCCTCAGCCCCCATGGTCTTCCCTAGCTCTCAGGATAAAGACTACATTTGGAAGTTTGGTTTGCTAACAGGTAGTCTTTCAGATTATTGAAGCCAAGTGAGGCCAGGTTTGCATTGTCTATGTGCTGTAATTAAACTCAAGGCGATGCGCACGCTGTGCAAGAGCATGATCACCGAGCTACAGTTCCATCTCCAGGGTCTTTTGTTTGTTTTGTTTTGTTGCTTGCAGCTAAGAATCTTCAGGAACTTCTCAACATGTACCTGATACTCCCAAGTGCTAGGTACTGTTCAGGAAAGATGGTTCTCAGAGGCTGAGGAGGCTAAGGAAACAGTCAGTCTAACATACCCAGGCAGCCAGAGCAGACCCTGCTAACTCCCCAGTCTCTATACGTGGTGTGATTGAACAGTGCAGTAAATGTTTACATTTTGAAAATGTATTATAGTAAAAGTCATATTGGCCTTAATTGCCCTCAAAATAGTTCCCCTTGTCCTGAAGATACTTATCTCACCATTCTTGGAGGCTTCTGAAGCAGTACTGGAAGTTCAAAGCTGGGGGAGTGTTTTAGGGCTTTCATAGCAATATGTCTTTTACTTTAGTACTCAAATATTTTAAATGTTTAAATATTCGCTGTACTTTCTGATCAGCCCTTATGTGGAGGAAGTGAAACAAAAAACATGAGCAGACTCACCATCAACAGCAGGAAGTCACAGGGATGGAGAAACTACTGCAGTCCAAGCCGACTTGGAAGCTCAGTGAGGAGTCTATCATAACCAACCAATGTTAAGTTTGTGTCTCTGAGAAACTAGCAGTCATGGAAGGAAAGCAGAGGTGGAAAACCCAGAACAGAAATTGTTCTCCAACCAGAATTTTTTTTGTGGTGCTAGAGATTGATTCTAGTAGGACTTTGTGCATGCTGAGCAAGTCTTCTGCCAATGAGCTATATCCACAGCCACCAGAAATTTGTTTTAAGAGAAGGAAATGTTGACTGGAAGAGGCTCAGAGAGGGACATCAGAAGAGAGTTGTGTCCCATAAGTATCACGCCCCACCTTCCAGAGAACTGCCATGCAGATGAGGACCTAAGCCCCTGGCCTTCACTGTTGCCCACCTGACAGCATCTGGCAGAGCTCAAGGAAGGCGCAGTGCATTCTGCCCTTGCAAGGAGACCCTGCTGGGCTCCCAGATGCCCACGTTGCCATTTGCTAGACTCTTTACTCAAAGTGTGCTTAGCAGTCAGGTAGCATGGGCATAACCTGAAGATCCTTTTTGATCAAAATCTGAGTTTGAACAAGAATCTCAGCTGGGTTCTTAGCTCAGTGGAATTGAAGTTGTACTTTTTTGAAGGGCCTGTGAATAAACTGCTGTGGTTTTCTGTTTGTGAATCTTTCCCCACAGGCTGAGATGGAGCTAGTCAGCTTTGGCTGACTAGAGGAGGCTGGAGAGTATTGTGGTTTAGATCTAAAGTGGCCTTTAGAATGTCATGTCTTAGGAAGGTGATTGGAGTAGGGGACATGATAGCTGGCTTGTGTTGAGAGGCAGGGTCTGGTCTGAGGGGATGTTATTAAGGGCATGGCCTGGTTTGCTTTTTCTTGTCTTTGCATCCAAGCTGCCCTGAAGTGAACAGCTTTCTTCTACCAAACCTTCTCACCATGCTACTTCTGCTGGGAGCCTAGCAGCCACACACAGGCTGAAACTTCTAAAACCTGAACCAAAGCAAACTTCTCATTTAAGTTGCAGGCAACTGGTTTTTGTCCTAGTGAGGAGAAAAATGATCAAAACAGGCAGCCATCATGCTAGGAGCTAGAGCCACAAGGCAGCCTCCCGGCTCCCACCAACTCCCCAAGCAGGGAATCACCTGGGTCTGAGGCTGAGGTCAGCCCCACTACACCTGTAGGGGATTTTCCAAAGACAGCCCCTTCACACAAGGGGCTTATGTTTTACTTCTTACCTGTGTTCAAAACCTCAGTCACAGCTGTGCAGCAACAGAAGCCAGAGGTCAGTGTAGCTCCTGGAAATGATGAGATTTCACTGACATCCTTATTCCTAGCACATCACAGGAGGAAAGATGTGAAGCTCTTTCTTCCCCACACGGATACCTAAAACTGGAGACTCATTCACATTACAAAAGCTTTTTCCCACTGCAGCATGTCAAGGCCAGCCTGGCCACATGGAGCCACAACATTCTGTTGGTGGTACAAAGATGATTTGGTCCAGAGTCAGCTTTACACAAGCTGCTTCTGTAAGTGCTGCAGGCAGTCAGCCAGGAGTCATCAGCTGGCCCTCTGGAGGTGGCCCCAGGAAGGAGTTTGCTCTCAGATGCTTCTTGTGAGCTCTTGCGATCTTTCAGTTAAAGTTTTCCATAGATGTTATCGTAGTACCAAGTGACTTGTTTGGGCCATTCTTCAGTTTCAATGTACTTAGCAAATATTTGCTCTGATGACATACCAGCCATGCCTTTAAGATTAGAAAACCAAGGAGAAGAATCCCTTTCTATAGGCTTGGAATGCAATGGTCAAACACACACAGAGTCTAGAAAATGTGTGTGTTTGTGGAAGTATGGAGCAAAGGGGCAGGAAAAACAAGGCCAGGATGGAAATGTACCCACTGGATGACAAACTTTCCCTCAGAAGCCTGGCCGCCTCCTATGGTACCACCTGTGTATATTCCTTGGGCTGATAGGCTCCTCTGTTCTCTGTTGAGACAAATGTCATACAGCTGTTTGTGAATCACAGGATTTGGCAATCAAGGCCGACAGGTCGCAGGTACATTTCACCATTTCCTTTATTCTGGTTTTTGTCTCTTTATCTTACTCAGGAGCACTATTGTCCTATAAGCCTACAGCCCCAGGAGTGAAATATGTTTGACTCCTGTCCCAGGAGAGGGTAAAGTCCTGCTTATTCCCTCATCAAGTGGCCTCTCAAGGCTGCCCTCCTCCCACACTTTGTCTCCCGCTGTAGTACAGATTGCTCCAGTGTTCTGCTCACTCCAGAATTTCACAGGCTGAAGACAAGACAGTTTAGTCAGATACAGGGTAGACGGCCTGCATAGATCTTCATTCATAGATTAGTTTCTCAGCTTTATACTCAGCATTCATTTACTCACCAGATTTCTAGTGCCAGACCCTTTGCTAGGTGCCACAAGCAGAGACGCAGGCAAGACTTCTGCCAGTGAGGGTCTCAGAATCTGGACAGCAAGATGACACCGAACCTGTTGGCCATCAGGCTGCACAGAACACAGAGAGTACTGGGCAGGATCATTACCCTGATGTTTGTGTGGGGGAAAGGCTTAGCTGTTGTTGGCTTGTATTAGATTAAGTGGGAAAGAAGGAACCCTGGAGCAAGGCAACCAGTTCTCAGAGCAGCTGGGTGTAAGAACTGCACAAGTCCAAGTGGGCAGGCTCTAGTCAGGCCCACTGGCATGTGGAAGACTGGCTGTGAACTTCTGCATGGAAAAGGGAAGTCTAGCTGAGTCTCAGACCAGAGCAGAACTTAGAGGTAAGGGTTGAGGATTTCCCGCGAATCGCATAGTCTTAAGGACCTCCCTCCTCTCAGGTTCACTCTGTGCCTCTGTTCCATCCTCTGAGAGCCTTCATTCCTCAGACCCATGTGGTTGTGAAACAGACACTCCTCTGCAGCAGCTCCATTTGTTGGCTTTATTGGATGGAGGAGAAAGAGAGAGAGAGAGAGACAGACAGACAGACAGACAGACACAGAGAGAATACCCATTTAGCTCATCTCTGTCCAGTGAAGGCCTTTCTGCCACAGCATGTAATATGTAATATTATATCAATCAGTTGATCTTTTCTAGGCCTTGCTGATAGGGGGAAATATTGCATCAATGATACATGTTGCTGGGAAGAATCAGCACATGTCAAAGTAGAGAAATAAAGACATTTCAAAAATTGAGAGCCTTAAAGTCATGAAAAAGCCCATATTTTGAAGTCTCAAATAGGAAAAAAGGTAAGACTTTTAAAAACCTTTGAGCAGCCAAGTTTCCATGACACCACTGAATAACTCAGGAAAAAATTTCAACTTCACCTTTTTGTCCATGTTGGAAAGGCTCAAGGTAGCTGTCTGTATACTGAAAGGCAAAGGGGCGTGGAGCATGAGATATGAGAACTATGACCAGGAAAGAACATTAGTTATGATTGGTACCAGAACTGAAAGTAAAGTGAATGGACTAACAACCTAGTAAGTGTTTGAAGGAATTAAATTTTGTGAACTACTTGACAAGAAGAGATATAACTTTGTGGTTATATCTTTGACAAGAAAACAATCATCAGACTGATGGTGGTATTGAAGTGGAAAGTGAGCCTGGGCCACAAGCTCCACCAAGCATAGAACATTTGCTGAGATCTTCTCTCATGAGTCAGCTGCCAAGGTATTTGCTGGGAATTCCAAAAAACAGGAAACTCACAAGGGACTGACTGTTGACTCTCCAGTCTTTGACTCATAAAATCTTGGGAGGACATCCCCACTTGAATAACTAATAGAAAATTCAAACTTACCATATCAAAGATGAACATTTCAGTCTTCCTGTTCTGAGTGACAGGAGCTGGTGGACCAGATTTGCTTCCATTGAGAGAGGAGCAACATGGTGGAGTAGAGGACTCATGTTAAAGAGACTCAGAGAAGATCAACTGAAACACACAGGTAATTGGAAAGAGGGGAGGAACACACACCCTGATACAAAAACTCAATCTGAAAAAAGAGACTTGTAGATCAAACACAGAATATGCATAGGAATTTAAAAGAGTCAAAGCAGAAAAAAGATACGATATTTACACACCTATTTATTTCACTTATGAGGATGTCTTGAAGGTACATCCATTTGAGTATGAATGACTCAATCTTATCATTTTTAATGGCAGAATAATACTCCATTTTATAAAGAACCACATATTTTTTATCCAGTCTCCAGTTGATGGACATTTTGATTGTTTCAAAGATTTAGCAATCACAAACTGAGCTGCTGTAAACATGGATGCACATGTGTCACTATGATATGAATCTTTTTTAAAAAATTATCTTTGTTAGTACATTATGAATACACATGATAATCTCATTCAACATTAAGAGTTTGTACCAGAATATGACATGACTTGATTCTTATTTTTTCCCTTTTCCCTCCACCCTGCTTCTCCCCACCCCCTATATACACAATCTTTGTTTTCTTTTTTCTTTATTGTTGCCACATTCATTTCCCCCTCTTTATTTACCCTTATACTCTTTCCTTTTAAATATTTTCTACTTCGCAATATCAACTATACATACTACTACTCAATTACAACTTCATATTCTCATATTAGAGAAAAGATATGATATTTACACATCTGTGACCTGTTTATTTTGCTTATGAGGATGTCCTCAAGATATATCCATTTGAGTATGAATGACTCAGTCTTATCATTTTTAGTGGCAGAGTAATACTCCATTCTATAAAAGAACCATATTTCTTTATGCAGTCTCCAGGTGATGGACATTTGGGTTGTTTCCAAGACTTAGCAATCACAAACTGAGATGCTATAAACATGGGTGCACATATGTCACTGTGAAATGACTCTTTTAATTGCTAGGTATATATAGAGCAATGGCAAGGTCAAATTGGACCACCAATCCTAGTTTTTTGAGGAATCTCCACACTGATTTCCACAGGGGTTGTATGAGTCTACTTTCCCACCAGCAGTGGAGAAGGGTTTCCTTTTCTCCGCAGCCTCACCAACATTTGTTGCTGGCTAATTCTGACATGGCAACATTCTTTGTGGAATTAGATGAGATCTCAGTGTTGTTTTCATCTGCATCTCTCGAATGACTAATGATGTTGAGCATTTCTTCATGTACTTCTTAGCTGCTCTAACTTCTTCCTCTGAAAAGTATTTATTCATTTCAGATGCCCGTTTTTGAATGTGGTCTTTAGATTTGGGGGGACTGATTTTTTAAAGCTCTTTATATATTCTAGATAGTAGCCCTTTGTCTGAGGAACAGCTGGTAAAGATTTTTTCCCACATTATTGGCTGTTTTTTCACTCTGTTGGTGGTTTCCTTTGCTGTGAAGAAGCTTTTTAAAGGAATGAGGTCCCATTTGTTGATATCTTCTGCCAATTCTTGTGCTATAAAGGTTTTGTTCAAGAAGTCTTTCCCTAAGCCAATGTCTTCAAGAATTTTACCTAACCTGTTTTGCAGCAGGTTCAGAGTGTCTGTTTTAATATTTAGGTATCTTATCCATTTTGATTTTAGCTTGGCACATGGTAAAGAGCTAGGTCTAGTTTTAGTCTTTGGCAGGTTAAAGCCTAGTTTTTCCAGCACCATTTGTTAAAGAGGCTATCTTTCCTCCATTGAGGATTTTTGGCTCCTTTGTCAAAGATGAGGTGGCTCAGTGTATTTGAAGTAGTTTCTGGATCTTCTAATCTACTCCATTGATCCTTAGGCCTGTTACTTTGCCAGTACCATGCAGTTTTTATCATGGTGGCTTTATAGTATAGTTTCAGGTTCGGGGTTGTAATATCCCCCACCGTGTCCCTGTTGCTTAGAATTGCTTTTGCTATTCTAGGTCTTTTGTGGTTCCAAATGAAAGTTTGGATTTTTTTTCTCTAGATCTGTGAAATATGCTGTTGGGATTTCAATTGGGATTGTGTTGAATCTGTTTAGTAGTTTGGGGAGTATAGCCATTTTGACGATACTGGTTCTTCCTACCCAGGAGCAAGGTATGTCTTTCCATTTTTGGATATCATCTTCTATCTCCTTTTTCAGAGTGCTCTAGTTTTCAGAGTAGAGATCTTTCACCTCCTTTGTTAGATTGATTCCTAGGTATTTTATTTTTTTGGGTGCTATTATGAAAAGGACTGACTTCCCAATTTCTATCTCCATGGGTCTACTGTTTGTGTACACAAAGGCTATGATTTTTGAACGTTGACCTTGTATCCAGCTACGTGACTAAATTTGGTGATTAGGTCCAGCAGTTTTTTAATTGAGTTTTTAGGATCTTCTAGATAGAGTATCATGTCGTCAGCAAATAATGACACCATACCTTCTTCCTTTCCTATCTTTATTCCCTTTATTTCTTTCTCTTGCCTAATTGCTATAGCTAATATTTCCAGAACTATATTGAACAGAAGTGGTGAGAGAAAACGTCCTTGTCTTGTTCCTGATCTTAGTATGAAAGCTTTCAGTTTTTGATCATTTAGTATAATGCTGGCTGATGGTTTCTCATAGATAGCTTTTACTAGTTTGAGATACAGACCATCTATTCCAATCTTCTGTAGAGTTTTGAACATAAATGGGTGTTATACTTTGTCAAACGCTTTTTCTGCATCAATTGAGATGACCATATGGTTTTTGTCCTTGAGCCTTTTAATATAGTGTATAACATTTATTGATTTATGTATGTTGAACCATCCTTGTATACCTGGTATGAATCCAACTTGGTCAGGGTGTATAATCTTTTTGATAATTCTCTGTATTC
>PVIR01021480.1:0-29242 GCA_004026965.1 Petromus typicus
GTAGGGCTATGGGAAAAAATGAGAATTAAGTTGTGTCTTATACTGGTACAAATCCCCATTATGGAGTGCAATCATGATGTGTATATTTAATGTACCAATAAAGATTTTAAAAAAACAGGAAAGAAAACCCTTCTCTAGAGACTCTGACCCACAACTCACTGCACTACCGACAGGGTTTTCACAGTACAAGAGCCCAGCTACATTCCCTACAGTGAATGCCATAAATCCTCAAGTTCCTCTAGTAAATTCTGAGAGTCTCACGTCTTTTTGGTTCCCTACTCTTAAATAAGAGCAGATGCCCTCAAATTACTAGGTCTTGAGAAAAGTCGCTAACATAGCTGCTAGAAGTCAAAATCACAAATAGTAAAAGGAAACTTGGAAGAAAAAAAGCTATACAGAAATAACACTGTAAAAATTTCTTTTAATATTATTGCAACAATACCCTCCATACAACAAAAACTGCTCTCTGTAAGAAAGACAGAATAAAAGAACTGTTAGAAATTAAAAATTTGGGCCAAAGATTTAACTCCGTGGTCTGGCACCTGCCTAGCAAGCACAAGGTACTGAGTTCGATCCCTGGGAACCATATACAAAAACACCAGGCATGGTGACTCATACCCATCAGCAATCAGTACCATATATCACAGTGCCAGGCATGGTGGCTCACACCTGTAATCCCAGCACGTGGCAGGCAGAGGCAGGAGGATTGCTGTGAGTTCAAGGCTGAGTTTAGGACCAGCCTGAACTACAAAGCAAGACCCTGTCTAAAAATAAAGAAATTAAAAATTTGAAAAATTTAGCAGAAGTGCTGGACAGTATAGCTGTGGCAGTCTATAGGAAAGCAAAATAGAAAGAAAGATTAAAAGAGAGAAGTGATAAGAAAATTGGAGTACTAGTTTAGGAGATCTCATATTCAAACAGCAATTCTTACAAAGAAAGGGGAAAAATGATCGACAATATTAAGTAATTTTCTAGCACTAAAAGACAAAAATTTCTTTGGAAGGGGCCAAACAAGTGTCCAGAGTATCATCATAAAAGTTCAGATTACCAGGAAAAAAACAGTGAAACAGAAATCAAAGTGATACCAGATGCTCAGTAAGATGTCAAAATGTCTTGAAAACTTGAAAAGAATATTATTTCAAACACAGAGCACCATAGCCTGTCAAATTACTAATCAGATGGCAGAGTAAAATAATGTTATAATGTTAAAATGTGGAAAGTCTTACAAAATTCCCTGTCATGGACTAGAGGATGAACAACCACTGAGAAAGCTTTGGGAGTCTATGTTCTACCAAAAAAATGAAATAAACAAAAAAAGCAAATGGCATCAGGCACAGGAGACACTACAGGTTGGTGGAGAAGCAGGACCCAAGATAAAAACTTAGCACCTGGCATCAAAGACAGCCCATTCAGTCTAAAGCCCAGTAAAAGAGGATAAAATCAACAGAGTAGGTGCCAGCTGTATCTGAAGCTACTGAAGAAACTTTGAGACATTGGCACTGAGTTTAGGGCTGAATTCGCGAAAAGGATTAACTTAGTGATAGAAACCAAACAAGTAAGACAATGATTTTCAAAAGACAAAAACAGTTTTCATGAAAGTCAGTTATGGTTTACTCCATGGTTTGAGTCGTATTTGAATAGGTACATTAAGGTAAATTCTAAATAACAACCTTATTATAATTATTATATAAATACATACTTAGGAAGCCAAGTAGGTAGAGGCTTGTATGGGAGAGGAAAGGTAAGAGAAAAACAAATACTCATCTTCCTTATGGACTACAAACTGATACTGTCTAAAACTGAAATCAGGAAGTAGTCATCTAAAAACAATTAATAGAGACATGAAGATTAAAGAGTAGAAAATGGTGAACATTATGGAGTCTTTGGCAATTCTGCAAGAATAATTTCTAAAGCAGAGTAGATAAAGTCAAGTCCTCTCCAAGATGAAGTCTGGGAATGCTGAGTTCAGGGACTAGATCACAGGACAACTCTCTCCCCTTGATGTCCTAAAAGATAAAGCCAGAAGCGTGAAGCAGAAAATGCTCAGTATCACACTGTGACATTCAACTGCAGCGCTGAACGACACAGTTTTTAAACCTGAAACCAGAATCCGGTCAAAAGGCTTTTGGGGGTCTCTGTGAAGGGCACAGAAAGTCCTTCATAATGGGGCTATACTGTCCAACCCTCTGGATTTCTACATGAATAGTTATCATTCTTATACTTGGGGACACTGATTCCCCAAGGATCTGCAGCCTCTGAAAGGCAGAGTCGGTTCAAGAAGATGGTGCTCTGGCAATTTCACTATTATTATTGTTATGGAATCTAGCACTCACCTCTCTGATGACCTCCAAGGAGCAACAGAGGGAAGCAGTAGAGACATGTCATGCCTGGGAAGATCTGCTTCTCAGCCCATCCTGGTGGGAATTCCTCAGCCTATTCGCAGTGAGTGGTCTTCCATCTATGAAGACAAATACTTGTTCATTTGTCACTTTGTTGGTGAATCTCGTAATCAGTCCCTTTGCTCATCACAGTGATTCTTGCTGTGGCATCTACACTGGACTGTGCAGGAAAGCCCACACTTGTCCCATAAAATAGTAGGTCATCTCTAGATGTATGTTGTACCTAGAGAGGGAGGCTGCAGCTCTGTGTCTGCCCACTTCCCTGAAGAGCAGATCTTTGCCTCCGTTAGCAGCGGCAGGTCTCACTGTGGATCTAAAAGATCTCTCAAAAGTCTCGTGGGTTTGGAAGATGGTGGCATCACGGGAGTGATGGACTCATCCATGGATTCATCCCCTGATGAGCTGATGACTAAATGTGTGTAGAGGTAGGGCCTGCTTGGAGGCAGTCACTTGGAATGTGATCTGGACAGCTGTATTCTTGTCCCTGGCTCCTCCTCTCTCTCACTGTGTCCTGGTGCTGTGGGGTGAATAGCTTCCCTCCACCCAAGGCAGCTTCTGCCTTATGACCAGTTAACCATGGACTGAACCCTCTGAAATGATGACTCACTATAAACATTCCTTTTTTAAAATTATGAGTGTCAGGTATTTAGTTCCAAAGATAGGAAAGTGACTAATATACGTCTGTTTCTCCCATTTCAGTTCAGGACTATCTTTGCAACCAGGCATTCTTGCCTTTCTTTTTTAAATTTTAGTTTATTACTAAATGGTTATACTATATAATGTTTACATTCCTTGTGAGAAGTTAGTACGTACATATAAGACCTCTTAATTCTTGTCCTTTGCCCTTGTATCTTTTCCCTCACCACTCATCTCTTGATTCTCTCCCACCATTTCTTTATACATGTTTGTAGCACAGAATGTTTATGTTCCTTGTGTGGAGTTGGTGCAGGTACACACACTTTTCTCATCCCTTTTCCTTTCCCTCCTTCCCATTTTCCATCTCTTGATGCACTTCCCCTTGAGAATGATCTCCCTATTTCCTATTATCTCTGCTTTTCCTATGAGCTATTCATATAAGAGAAAATACAATATTTAAGGCTGTGTGTCTAAGTCATCTCACTTAACATCATGGTTTCAAGTAGCATCCATTTTTCCCATGAATGACACAAGCTCATCTTTCTGGATGATAGAGTAGTGCTTCCCTGTGTATGATACCACAGCTTCTTTATCCCTTCATCTGTGAGTGGCCATGTGGGCAGCTCCATATTGCACCCCACCCTCAGCCCTAAGCAGCCACTAGACTACTTTCTCTGTGGTTCCTAGTCTAGACTTTGGTAGGAATGAAATCATGTGACATCTGGCCTTTGATGACTGGCTTGCTTCACTTAGAATCATTGTTTTCAAATCAGTTATGCTGTAGTGTATGTTGGTGCTTCATTCCTTTTGATCATCCAATAATATTCTATAATTGGAAGAGGCCATATTTTGCGTATCCATCTTTCTGTTAGTGGAAATTTGTATTTTTTCCATCCTTTGGCTATTTTGAATAACACCACAGTGACCATTCGTGCATAAGTATTTGCACGAAACTCTTTTTTTTTTTTTTTTTTTGAGACAGCGTCTCGCTTTGTGGTTCAGGCTGGCCCCGAGCTCAGCCTCAAACTCATATCACAGCAATCCCCCTTCCTCTGCCTCCCGAGTGCTGGGATTACAGGCGTGAGTCACCACGCCCGGCACTGTGGTATGTGGTACTGGTTGCTGCTGGGTGTGAGTCTCCACACCCAGTATTGTTATGTGGTTACCGGGGAATCGAACCCGGGCCCTTGTGCTTGCAAGACAGGCGCCGGAACCACTGAGCTAACTCCCCGGCCCTTGCACGAAACTCTTGAAGTCCTGATAGTCTGCTGGCTGAGGCCTGGGCCTGACCTCAGCTGTCTCTCGTCCTGGAACAGACGAGAATCTCCTAAAGCAGTGAACTCTTCATTCTTTTCTTCTCAATTCTCAATCAAACTGACCAATAGCTCCACGACTCCACTGTGCTTATAGTTACTATTTCCCATCTACACTGAAATGTCTGGCACCTCCACCAGCAGGGGTGTCCCTTCCCTCCGACCTGCAGCCCTGTGTGCACGGTAGTGACTGGGCCACCCCTGGGGCAGGGGTGTCTGTGCCTCACTCACCATCAGCTGTGCAATCCTCACTGCGGTGAGAGATTTGGCTCCCAACCCAGCTACCGACTCACTTTCTCCTCTTAGGGACCTTCCAGCACTCAGCATTGTGGATGGGACTCTCTGGGGAGCAGACCTTCCTCTATTCCTCCTTTCTTTTCTTCCCTATTTGAACAAATGTATTTTGTTATGTTTGTTAGGCTTCTACAAAGTTGGATGAATATACTGTCAGCCCTCCAAATTCTGGGATTCCTCATCTAGGGATTCAACTAACCATGAAACAAAAGCTTTTCAGGGGGAAAAACCGCATCTATGCTGAGCACATGCAGACATTTTTGTCACTATTTCCTAAATAACATGGTGTGATAGCTATTGCATAGTGTTTACATTGTATTGGGTATTATAAATAGCCTAGCGATGACTTAAAGCAAACGGGAAGATGTGACCCACTTCTGTGCACATATGTGCCATTCTGTAGAAAGCGCTTGAACATCTGTAGATTTTGGTATTGGGGGTGGGGGGTCCCCTGCAGCCAATCTTCTTTGCTTACTGTGAGACACCTGTCCACTTCTGAAACAAGGAGTAAATGCTAACAATATCAGATGATTTTTTTTTCATTTTGATTCTCCTAAAATACTACACTAAAAACAGTAAAGGAAAGAAAATTGTGTAGAACCACATCAGCTCTCTTATTCTTGCTTGCTTTTCTCAGTCTTTGCTCACAGAACTGAGCACACTGAATGAAAGGAGTCACACACACCATTTTTCTCTTCTATACTTTTCATTTTCTTAAGCCTGGGACACAGCTTTCTTGTCATCTGGTTGCTCCCTTTTGCCAAACATACTAGAGGAGATCTGGAGTGAAAGTGGAGACTCAGTCTCCGCCTGGCATCGTGCGGGTGCTCAATAAACTTTTGCTGAATGGGTCACGGCCCTTAAATTGCGTTTTTAACAACTGCTTGAATTCCATGAGTAAATCACCCAATTGTTGCCAAGTCTTCACTTGCTTCTGTAGAGCGAAAGCATTGCTGTCACCTCTCCACAGAGTTTATATCCCTTTAGTTATCTGCTTAATATGAAGTTTCAGGGGTGAAATCTATGGTTTCAGTGATTTTAAATTTGTAATCTTCTTGAAAGTAGAAGGGAGATGATTAGAAAGGAGAAAGAGGAAAGGAAGAGAGTGGGGATATGATCAGAGAATGTTACAAACCTACATGAAAATACACTGAAATTCATTATTCTATCTAATATTAACAAGAAAAGAGAGGGAAAGAAACATTTTTAAAATGTCTGATTTTTTGGTTGGATTTGGTTTGTTTTTCTGGGGTAGGGTCCCACCATGTGGTCTAGACCACCTTTGAACCTGCTTTATAGCCTAGGCTGGCTTTAAGCTCTCCACCCTCCTGCCTCAGCCTTCTGAACTCTAGAATTATGGACATTTGTTTGTTTGGTTGTTTTGTTTGACAGGCTCTTATTATGTAGCTCAGTCTGGCCTCAAACACAGTATGTATCCCACACTGGCTTCAAACTCCATCCTCTTGCCTCAGCCTCCTGAGTGCTAAGATTATGGGTGTGAACCATCACGCCTGGTGATATGCTTCTTGATATGTATTTCCAAACTCCGTTTGCAAAAGGGAATGTTTCAACACAGACTGCTACTAGCAACCCCCATATATAGTTTTCCAGCTGACAGACGGGGGTGGAGACAGCCTCAGGACCAGATGGTAAGTGATGCCGAGAGAACACTGGTTTCTAAGTCCTGGAAACTCACTGCCTTCAGCCCTGTGCTTTAAAAAGCGATCAGCTGCATTTCCCTGTGTCTGTGTGTTTGCAGGTGCTTCCAAGAAGCCATCACCTCTTAACTCGTCTAGTCATTAAGAGTAAGCTAGTGACTGGCTCGCGCTGGAGTTGGTTCTGACAGGAAGCTGGCAGGCCCAGATGCCTCCTGCTCACGCGCCTGGATTGCACGTGGGCTGAGTGCAGCCTTCAGGCACTTGCAGCCTCCCTCAGCTGCGGGCCCTCAGCCTCTGTCTGCACATTACTTGGTTTGCACAAGACATGTCTGTGTAAAAATGTGGCTTCACCACCCACTCCTTCTCCACAACTGCCTCTGCTCAGCCCAGCAATACCCACCTTCTGCAGAGGCAGCAGCCCGGAGAGAAGGTGCACACCCCACTTTCAGTGGCTCCACCTGCAAACTGCCTTGCCCCGCATGTACCCACGGACAAGAACAGTGCTGAAGCTAATGCACACGCACCTCAGAAGCCTTGTTCTATTTCTAGCCCTGAAAAACTGCAGGACCAGAAGTGACCAACTCACTCAGCTCCCACAGCCCCCAGGTCCCCTCTCTGCCAGAGGAAGAGGACAGCTGTCTTTACACCTCCGGAGGTTGCAGTGAGATAGAATGAAACTGTGTGTGAGGACACTGTGAAGTGAAATGCAGCTGGATTCAGAGCATCGTTATCATCAGTGGAAAGAGAAAAGTTGGCTGTATGTCCAGTGTGCGGGATGGATCATGATGGAGCCCGAAGAGCCACAGAAGTCCTGCCTGGCTCTGATGTTGTGAGGCAGACAATATGATCCATTAAGACCAAGGAAGCAGCGCACAGCAGAGGGCTGTTCTGCTCCCTCGTAGTCAGAGATCCTGCAGCTGGACAGTGCCCTTTAGAGGCTGAGGCTCAGTGCTTCAGCCAGCTTGACACCTACAAAGACACAGCTAGGAGCAGCACAGGACCCTGGGCCAGGACCTGACATGGTGGGGCCAATACATCAGCCACCTCTGGAACTGCCTGTCCCTGGCTTCCTTCTTATCTGTGGTTTGCTCATGAAAGATCAGATATTCTCCATTCAAAGGCACAGAGGCAAGAGACATGGAATTCTTTTATAAAAGAAAGCAAAGGGATCCATGCACAGTGGCACTGACTAGAATCTCGCACTGTGGGAGGCTAAGCCAAGAAAAGTGGAAGTTTGAGCTCCACCAGGCAATTTAGTGGCTTAGTGAGACCCTGTTTCAAAAGGGGCTGGGAGGTGGATGTAGTTCATGGCAAGGGCTCTGGATTTAATCTCCAGTATCACAAAGGAAAAGGAGGAAAGAAAGAAAAGGTTTGAGGAAGTACCCCAGTCCCTTCCCTCTCCCCTGCCCTGTGAGGGTACAGCATTTGCCCCGTGGGCCCCTCCTGCTACCTGAGGACGAGGCAGAGATACAGCTTGGAAGCAGATAACATCCTCACTGGATACAGATTCCATCAGCACCATGATCATGATTTCCTAGACCACGGCTGTGGCAATAAGTTTCTGTTGTTTATAAATTGGCCAGCCCATAGTATTTTTGTTATAGCAGTCTGCAGCAATCCAGCTTATTTCAATTTTGTAACTTAAATGCATAGACTTACACTATGTCTAACCCCTTGCTCAAGAAACCTAACCATCATGAGTCCCCACAGAAGCCACTCTTTTGTAAGTCACTGTATTTTGATTGTATGACAGATGCTATTAAACCAATTTTACCCGTGAATTAAGACTTTACCAACAATATACACCTAACTATGTGCTGATCTATATTCCAGGTCCTTCCATGTCCCTCCTCCCCCCCCCACTTTTTTTTTTTTTTTTTGAGTTAGGGTCTCACTTTGTAGTTCAGCTGGCCCTGAACTCACTGTGTAGCCCAGGCCAGTCTCAAACTTACAGCAACCCTCCTGCCTCTGCCTCCCAAATGCTGGAATTGCAGACATGAGTCACCACGCCTGGCACTGTGGTATGTGGTTACCAGGAACCAAACTTAGGACCTTGAGCTTGCCAGGAAGATGCTGGAACCACTGAGCTAAATCCTGGACCCCCTGCTTGCCTCTTTGAGAAGTTAGGATCTTGTATTTTGTGTTTATCATTCTTAGACTTTTTTTCTTTAACTGTAGATGTATATCCCTCATCAGTATATTACTATATAACATTTTATACCTAGAGTGAATATGGCTAGAGTTCATTTACATCCACTGTGGGAAGATATTCTATTCTGTGGATCTATTTTTGTTTATACATTTTTATTTCTAAGGATATTGGGAGGGAGTTTTTCACTTTTACTATAGAGAACAGAGATTCTGAGAACATTTTGGTGTATTACTTAACATACAGGGGCTAAAGGTTTCCTTGGATATTTACCTAAAGGTAGCATGTCAAATATGCAAATTTTTTGTTGGACAGTGAACTGCCAAATTATTTTCCTCGGAAACAGTGCTAATTTATTTCCTACTAACAACTTATAGAGGATCTCACTGATAATCTTCCTTTTTCTATAATCATGAGGGATAAAGTCGTGTTTTTAAGTGCACTGGCTTAACAGCACTTCTAGGGTTAACAGCCTTTTGGTATTTGTTAGTTTTATGTGGTTTATCTTCCATGAAATGCACTTTTTCCAATTCTTCTATGTTCAATTATTTGTCTTTTTCCTGTTCTCATTTAAGAATTCCTTATTAATATTGAGTTTGTTTTATTTATTTATTAAAGTCAAACTGTTGGCAGGGCTATTCTCTTGAGCTTCTAAATAGTTTTACTTTTAATTTGAATGTATTAAGTTCATTGCTTGTGCTGAGTTTTTGACTATTCATAGTGTCACATACCCACCGCTGCAGAAATATACAGAATAGTTAAGTTCCCTAAATATCCCTTATGTTCTACACATTCCATTCTCCCCTTTCCTGCCAAACTCCATGCAACTGCTAATCTTTTTCACTGTGTTGATAGCATGCCTTTTCCTAAATATCAAACAGTGAGGAATTATACGGTCTGTGGCCTTTTCTGTCTTGATGCTTTCACTCAGTGATAAGAGCACAAGATTCATCTTTGCCTCAGTAGATCATTTCACTTCCGAATAACATTCCTTAGTGTATGGAGATCCCACAGTTTATCCACCCACCCGCCCATGTACATCTCAGTTGCTTTCAAGTTTTAGAAATTTTGAATAAACTTCTATAAACAATCACTTGCATGGTCCTGGTGAGCATTAATTTTCAAATTATTGGGTAAATAGTCAAGAGAGTGACTATTTTAAGAGGCAACCATCAAAACTTGGTGAGAACTCTCCAAAGTGCCTTCCAAAGCGTTGTACCACTTTCTATGCCTACTGACAATGAATGAATTTCTGTCACTCTGTATCCTGGTTAGCATTTGATATTGTCAAGGGTTTTTTAATGCTGGCCATCTTAAGAGGTATGAAGTAGTATCACATTATTGTTTTGATCCATTACGCTCTAAAGAAAAACAACAGTGAGGATATTTTCATGCGTTTATCTGCCATCTGTTTTTTGGAGATATTAGTTAAGATGTTTTGCTCCTTGTTGCAGTTGGGTTGTTTTCTTCATGTTATTATATGTTATATGTATATTTTGGCTATTAGTCATTTATCACATATATGTTTTTCATATATACTCTCCCAGTCTGTGGCATATTTTATTGTCTTAAAGGCATCTTTTCCAGAATAGAAGCTATGAATTTTAACAAAGTACAACTTATCAATAGTTTGCTTCTCTCATGGATTATGTTCATCGTCTTAGTAGATCTGAAAATTCGTCACTCAACTCAGGGTCTTAGCCTTCTCCTGTCTTCTTCTTGAACTTTTTTTCAACTTGCATTTTGAGTCTAAGCCACATTCAGAGTTTGTATTTTGTTGTTGTTTTGTTGATTTTTGGCATACAAACATGCAGTTGTTCCAGCACAGTTTGCTGAAAATATAGTTTCTCTCCATTAGCACTTGTTTAGAGAGTTGACTCTATTTGGGTGGTTTTATTATTGAGCTCTGCTCTGTTCCATGGATCTCCTGGCCTCTTCTTCTACCTCTGCCACACTGTCTTGACCACAGTTGCTTTCTGCTAAGTCCTGAAGGTGAACAGTGTCTACCTTCTACTTTGTTGCTCTCTTTCAATACCATGTTGACTGTGCTGGGCCCTCTGCCGCACCATTTAAACTTCAGAATCAGTTTGTTAATATCCACAAGACAACATGGAAGAATTTAGGTGGGAAGAGCTGGCATCTTGTCCTCCAATCCATGAACACAGGATCTCTCTCTCTAATTCATTTTTTACATCACTTAAAATTTTTGTCTTGGACAACAGAACATGAGATAGATAGAAGTAGCCACCCTGGAGAAGACTCAGATGAAGTCATGGCCATGTGCCCCTTTTCATGCACAATTTAGAGAAATACCCTCAAAAGAGGGGAGAGATAGACATTAGGCCTCATACACAATGAATAAAGAACAAGAAGCTCTTTTTATGTTTACACAGAGCTTTTGCTCTATTAAAAGGATTACTCCAGCTTTAAAGCAAATCTCTTTAAAAGAATTTAGTGCCTAAGTGTAGTTCCCTGAAATCCATAAAAATCAATGAGTAAAATCTGAGGTGTTGTTTTAAAAAGCAAGAAAATGAGAACTTCACTTACTTATCATTAGTTAGGCCAATGATTCATGACTTAATTCTACCAAAATCTAATTTATTTCAGCAAACTAGGGCGTGGCTGCCACTGACAAAGTGAGGAACTAAAACTGAACAGTTCTTGTTATATTTGGGTCAAAAGAGTTTGATCTAAATTTTCTAGGTCATTTAGGTAAAATTTGTACCTGTGATTGAAGGACTCAGTAATTACTTTTTCTCAATTTTCTACGATAGAAAATAAGTATACACAAAAGCACAATCAGTTTTAGTATTAGAAATATAATTAGCTTACTCACTCATTGACTTAATCCATGAGACTGTGTTGAGCACTGTATTCCGGGCACTGCTGTGGGTACAGAAGAGCAAAATGTCCTAAACGAAAGCAAGGGACAGTAAGAGATTAGAGGTTCTGTTCTACCTGGGGTGCCGAAGGGGAGTTTTCCCAAAGGAGACATTGGAACCCACATAAGTCTGAAAGACAGAAGAGCATCAGAAATATCAGGAGCAGAGATTTTCCAGGCAGACGGGAGCCAGAGCTGAGTTTGGACACCCTGGGGGCGGGGGGGGTTCTGGGAAGCGAGGCTGGAAGTGGAGGGACCAGGGAACGGGAGGGACGTGCATTACATGACACTGACTTGTGACTGTCTTTACAGGCATGGAGAGTGGGACAAGAGGACAAATGGAGAAGCAGACAGACCCATCCTGAGGCTGCTGTAAAGTCCAGGGAAGCGATAACTAAGTTACCAGAGGTGGACAGGTGAGATGAAATCAGCTTGGAGGTGTTTTTGAATGCAGAGGCAACAGGATTAGCAAGTGGATTTTGTGTAAGGTGTGGGAGAAGGATGAAGTTGCCCATGAGGTCTGTTTACCTGGAGCAGCCAACGTGCAAACCTTCAAAGCAGCTGTCCCCAAACTACCTCTGCCTTCCCAGCCCTGCAGCACAAGATAAAGAATATGGAACACCCGGAAATGCCTGCACTTATTTGTTAATCTTAATTATTTTCCTCATTTCTCATCATATAAGCGTCTAGAAAGGTACATGTTTATTCTAGAGAATTTATAAAATTTAAAAAAAAAAGAAGAAATATAAAATCAACCCCCTTCCTATCCACAACTGGTGGAAACCACTATTTCTTTCAGCGTTCTTTTCCACACATCTGACAGTGTGTATTCTCCTTTCATTTCCTTCTACCCATCTAGCAAACTAGCATCTCCCGGTTTTTTGATCAATTGCAATGCCTCCTACATGTTCTTGTCTCTTGTTCCCTTTATCTGTGAGTGCAGCCATAACAAAATGCCACAGATCAGGGCACTTAAATAACAAAAATTCATTTTCTCACGTTGATGAAGGAAGGAAGTCCAGGACCCAGGAGTCGCTGGGCTCATTTTCCTCTAGGCCCCTCCTCCTGGCTGGCAGATGACCACTTTCTGTGTCTCCACATATCCTTCCTCTGTGCAGGCAAGAAAGAGCACTCTGGTGTCCCTTCCTCTTCCCATAGGCACACTGATTCTATCAGAAGAAGCCCCGCCTACTGACATCACTTAACCTTAATTATCTCCTTAAAGGATTCTCTTAATACTGGGTGTGGTAGTTCACACCTATAATTCCAGCACTGGGAAGATAGAGGCAGGAGGATTGCCACAAATTTGAGGCTCACCTGGGCTACATAGTGAGGTCAGGGCCAGCCTGAACTACAAAGTGAGACCCTGTCTCACAAAATAAAAAAGGCCTCTCTTTAAACATAGCCATACTAGGAGTTAGGGCTCCCACATGACATTTGAGGGGTTCAGGGACACAATTCAGCCTATCCACCCACTCAAAATTATGCGTAAGATTTTATGAATACAAATCAGAAAATTATTGCACTCATTGATAACTATAAAATACAAAACTGTTATAACAGATTAATATTTATTCTGCCCTTTAGTCTTCAAATACGAAGCGTCCACTCCTTGTCAGGTAGATTCAATCAGTGATTATGTAAGTGCCTTTGGGTCCCCAGACTTTTCCACTAAGTGATGATTTCAGAGCTGAGACTCCTGGTTGGTTGGTTGGTTGATTGGTTTGTCAGTTTGAAACAGAATCACGCTATGTAGTTCAGACAGGTTTTGAACTCATTATGTATCTTCAGCTGGCCTCAAACTTGCACTGATCCTCTGCCTCAGCCTCCCAAATGCTGTGATTACATGTGTGTCCCACCACACCTGGCTTGTTTTGTTTTTAAGAGACAGGTCTTGCTGTGCTGCCCAGGCTTGTATTGAACTTCTGAGCTCAAGTGAGTCTCCATCAAAGTCTACCATGTAACTGTGATGACCAGCAGGTGCCAACAAACCCAGGTCAAGACTCTGGTTTTAAATGCACTGAAATTTGACCTCTTCCATTCTTCCTTAAATCAAGGAATTACATCAAAAGCACTTATCTTTAAAATGAAAGGTGAAGGAGAGAATTCCTTACAAAATTCAGATAACCCATAATAACCAGTCCAACAGCACTTATGTATTTGATCACTCAGATTCTTAATTTCCTCCTTTTATTCAGCAATAGAAGCATCACCAAATGCTGAAGCTAAATATGAGCCCAAAGTTCAGCTCTGTGATATGACCTCGTATCTGAGTAATTCAGAGTCAGAGCGAGAAACAAAGCCACAGAGTTATATCCTGGGCCCTCAACCACAGGAAGCTAATGAGCCATTTCCCTACAAATGAGTATTTCTTTACTGGTATTTATTATTTTATTCTCACATAAGGGGAATTTTATATTTTCTTCCTGATAAAGGAAAGTGATCCTTTCAGAGCCAAAGTATTTTCAAGAAGCTCTATAAAGTAGACCTTCACATCCTTCAATTATCTGGAAATTCAGATCATTTATCTAGAGGAACTTAAACTCTCAGGATGAGAAGCACTTACATCCCGAGCCATAGTAGGAATATTGGATGGGTCATACCCACACTGCATCATTAAGGTATTTCTTAGGTTCCTGGAGCCTATCAAGATAAATATATATATATATATATATATATATATATATATATATATATATACATACTTGAATTGGTCAGTGATGTTTTTTAAACAAAACAATGGCCCTCATTGGAAAGCAACTTTCTCATATTATCCCAGAAGCAGTCTATAGCCTATCCACATTTGAGGGGTCTCTTGGGTTCTGTCACTTACTGTCTGGGTGACCTTGATTAGATGACTACCTTGACTGAGATTACTAATCTGAATCTTAATTTCCTTCTCTCTAAAAGGGAAGATTTTATTATGAACTGAGAACACAAATGTTGAGTGCTTAGCCTTGTATATAGTCATAATTATACAATTATGCATATTATAGTCATAATTAATAATCAACACCAGGTAATGTTGTTATCATTGTTACTATTACTATTATTATGATTGTTAATATCCTCAGTCATTGCTATTGATCAGCAGTAACTGTTGATGCTGGATTGTTTTCCAGAACCTTCAAGGATCCATCAGCCAATGTACTACTGCAGTCTTTTAGTCTTTCCACAGAGCAATTTTTTTCTCGTACTTCTGAGCCCACATTCTTAGCCAACTCCAGGGACCCACACAAGTGCTCCAGGTAATACCTCATTCCAAGACAAGAATCTTTCTGTCAGCAGATCTTGTCTTCTGAATTAAACTGGGCAGAGAATGAAGATGGGGCCAGCAGTAAAGTCATGTAGGTCCTTGGGAAAGATCCCCATTGAGGCTTGGAAGGGGAGAGGTGGCAGGGATTTCTTGGCACCAGAGGTCTGACATGACCCCATACTAAGTGCCAAGGCTTAGAGGCCTCTTTAAAAGATCTGTGCCCTTGCTTTGAAAGAGACTATTGTATGCTTTGAGACAGAGTTGCACCTCAGTAGTGCAAAAGCAGGCCAAAAATTAGAAGTTTTTGTATAGGGCAAAAATTATTTCCCAAAAGATTCCATGGAACCTTATCCATAATAAAGGGTCTTTGAGATGTGATTAAGAGAAGGGTCTTAAGATGAATAGGTGGGACTATAATAATTCTGATTTTTAAAAATAAACCTAGGTAGGACTGGAGATTTAGCTCAGTGGTTTCAGCACCTGCCTTGCAAGCACAAAGGCTCTGATCCCCAGTAACCACATACAACAGTGCTGGGCATGGTGACTCACGCCTGTAATCCCAGCACTCGGGAGGCAGAGGCAGGAGGACTGCTGAGTATGAGGCTGAGTTCAGGACCAGCCTGAACTACAAAGTGAGATGCTGTCTCAAAAGAAAAAAAAAATTTTTTTTAAATAAGTAAATAAATACACCTAAGTACCTTTTCATTACTGAAAAGCACATTTCCCTGTCGGAGAATCAGTGTTTACCCATCACATCTACTGGTGCCTCAAATCTGTCACAGGCTTCTCCTCACCTGCCCCTCTGCTTCCCTGGCTGCTGGGAGTCCTGGAGGAAAGGACAGCAGATGCGCAGGAGCAGGCCCTCTCTGCCCTTCCCATAGAGCTGTGTACACCATTCTCAGAGAAGCCTATGGCTGCAGTGAGTCAGGACTAATCCTCCTCACCCATGAGTCAGGTATCCTATGGGGCCGCTGAGCGCAAACACGTGAGAAAAGCCTCCCCACCCCACCTGGGTTCTGAGTTCCCATATTTGATAGCCTCACCAGCACCTCCCTCTCCAGTTCAACACGACCTCATACACTGAGAGAGCTCTGCTAGTTTAGGAACCTGAACAATGAGGAAAATCTGTGCAAAACTTGCCTAATTTACTAATTTATCACCATCTCGCCAACACCCTCCCCGATGGCATTTTAGCATTGATGCATTTCACACACCACGTGCAGCTAGATTCGATTTGGTGGCTTCCTCCCCTCCTGTTATTTACTGTCCAGTGATCACCAACCCCCGATCTTCTGTCATCTGTCTTCCTCAGTGTCGAGGACTCCATTGAACTGCTTCATCATATATCTCATCTGCTGCTAATTCTCCTTCCCAGGTGTCAAGTTTACTTAGATCTCAGGCCAATCTTTGCAGCCGCCTCATTAAACTCAGCTGAAAGTCCATTTTAATTTTAATTCCTTGGAACTGAGTGGTTGTGCTTTTACCTCTCCTATCTAACAGTAACTGATTCATTTCTGATGGGAAAATCATCACAGAAGTGCGAGCCCTCCTCCTTCTCCGCTGCTCTCCAGTAAATCCTAGTATGAGATCAGAAAAATTAAGCTTCTACTCACTGACAGAGCTTAACTCTTTCCCTACCAAGTGATCTGAAAAAGATATGGGCAGTGTTGAGATTGTAACAAAGTAAGGAAACAAATTTTATATATATGGGGGGGTGGTAGGGTGGGTGGGGCTATGGGAAAAAATGAGAATTAAGTTGTGTCTTATACTGGTACAAATCCCCATTATGGAGTGCAATCATGATGTGTATATTTAATGTACCAATAAAGATAATTAAAAAAAAAAAGATACGGGCAGGAAGATGGGTCCTGATACAGATAAATGTATCCTTGTCTATGCCCCAAACAGGAAGGTCACAGACAGAGAGCTCTACAACTAGCACAGTACAAAGACTGCTCCTGGTTTGTAACAAACACCCCTGACAGAAGATAACTGTGCTGGAATTTTGCTAAGGATTTGGGATCATGGGGACAGGAGTTTACACTGTGACTTGGTTTAGCAGGAATCTGGAAACACATCTATTCATCTGAGCTTTCCAGCTCTACCCACCACTGGGCATCTAGTCAGAATTCCCACTTCCTTCTGTCTACTCAGATACCTCCTACCAGCTCTCAGAAACTCTGGTCCAGACAGAAACGTGTATCTCTACCCCTTCTTAGCCTCCCAGGCCATGGTCTGAGGGCAGATATTACCCAGGCTAAATGGTTGATTCTGCCACTTTGCTGCATACTGTATTTCCTCCCTGTTCATCATGGGAAAATATTCAGAGCACACATCTGAGGAAAGGGACTTTCACTGACCCCAGGCTTGCCAGCAAGCTGACCTTGAACTTCCCAGCCTCCAAAATTGTAAGAAAGAAATGTCTGCTGTTAATAATTTAACCAGTCTAGAGATTATTTTTGATAGCAGTGCAGACACTCTAACCCCCTGCCCTTGTCCACACTGTATGCTCCTGTTGCTTAGACCTCAGCACCAGGGTCCTCTGGCTACTCTCTATCTGCAGAACACTAATCCCACATGTTCACATGGTTGGAGCTGGTCCTATGTCTTCCTTTCAGCTTCTGCTTAAGTGTTACAGCCACAGGGAGGTTTCTGAGTAAATTAGCAATGCCCCAACCCTTAATTCACTGAATCCCTTGATTCTGCATTTTCTTATGACTTTACATTATGTTTTCATATGTGTTCATTGTCTGTCTCCACCACTTGAAAGTGTCCTCTGCTAACTCAGAAGTGCTCGCTTTTCTTTGCTGGATCCCAAGTCTGAAGGGTCTATTGGATAGGTCTTACATGAATATTTGTTGGTTGCTAAATTAAAGAGTGGAAGATAATGGAAAACTCAAGGGTCAAGAGTAGTCACAGTGATTCTTGTGAAGAAGAGGAAGCTTGGGCTGGGATTAAGAAGCTGGCTTTCTATAATGTTGAAACATTAATAAAGCTCCAGTCATTCAAATACAATGTTATAAACTCCCATACAGCCATTCTCAGATAGATCTCCCTGGAAGGTACATTCCATCAAAATAAATCAGTGAAGCAAGGGAAAATCATGATATATAAAAGGACAGAGAAGAAACCAAGCTCAAATGGATAGAATAACTGATATGGGTAAACACTTTAAGAGATTTAAGCAACTATCACAGACCATGACACCCAGTCCCTTAAAAATACTTAGAAAAGCAAATAACAAACCACAACTCATACTAATGATGAACTCCAGGAAAAGGTTTGCTAGAAAAATTGTATTTTTCACATGACTAGCATACATTGGAAGAGGGACACTATTGTAATACTGAATATTGCTCTAAGCACAATCATGCCGAAAGAGTGAAAGGAGTGAGATAGACGAACATCTGGTCCATTTCTGATGTCCTTCACTCTAGACATTGAAGAATTACCTTGACGTGCTATCAGACCTTCCTCCCTGCGTGCTTACTTAACACAAGATCCCAGCTGTCTTTACTATGAATGATCAATTACAGTTCATTCATTTTGCCAATACATTTTGCTGATGCCATGGTTTACCTGTATCAGGCTGCTCTGCCAACTCTGGCTTTACTCTCCTCTTTGCTAAAAAATTCACTAGCAGGTTTTCCAGTACTGATTGTAAATGATAAATTCTGTTCCCATGTACAAATGGAAGCATTCCCCATTCTCAAGTGAGAGCTTAACTGCATAAATTTCTAGATTCACACTGATACTGTCTCAGACTTTGAGAAGTTGCTTTAGTTCAGTCTTGATTTCTGGCACCTCTCATTGCTTGGAGGAGTCGACCATTGGCCTACTTTTTTACAATGATGTGTTTTTCTCCTGGGCAGTCGCTTAGATTTCTCTGTCTCTGAGAAGCTGCAGTTCTGTTGTTTTGTAGCTAGAGATGGGATACATAGATTCATTCGTATCAATCTTGTGAGAGTTCTGGCGTTCATGTCCAGCTAGAAGATGTAAAGATCCTTGACCCTCTGCAAGCTAAAAAAGTCTACTAAATATTAACTCTGCTAATTTCTACTTCTCTAAATCCTCACAGCAGACCCTGGAGCCTAACAGTTCATCAGTATAATGCTGATGTCTTTATATCTATGAGCTGCATGCCTCAGAGTATAGTCCAATTATTAAATTTTCTTGTGAGCTGCATCCAGCCTACCATCTACTCGATGTATGTTGTAATTTTACTTAAATAGCTGTTGTCTCCTTCCCATAGTCTGTAACTGGCTTTTTCTGATTAAGTCTCTATCTGTGATTCATTCATTCAAGATGATTTATTAAGCATCTGCAATGTGCCAGTCACTCCTAGGCTCTGGGGCTCCAGAGTAATGAAATATATTTGCTCTCCTGGAAGTAAAAGAAAGAAATGGGAAATATATGCAAATAAATTTAAAGAGAGAGTATACAGTAGTAAGCGCTATGGAGAAAAAAAATAATAAAACCAGGGGAGGCTACATGGAGTGAGGGCTTGCCTTACAGATGGGGCATGGGGAGCCCTGTGACCCAAGCCTTCTTTGGGGGAGTGAGGTCAATAGGAAAGATAGTACAATATGCCTCCCGGTGGGGAGATGGGAGTCACGGAAGGGGAAGTGGGAGAAAGGAGCAAGGGTCTTACTGGAGGAGCCACAGGACTCCTAGCCTGTGTACCTACGGCTTTCCCTGCTCATTTGTGTGGTCAGAACCAGAGACCAAAGGAAGCCAAGAACTGGACACAAGAGGGCCACAGTCCACAAGGCAGGACACCCAGAGGGCAAGCTTCTTGATTCTCATATTTTTGGCTCGTAACTTCTTAATGCTATTTTATGAGTTTATTAGTTTACCTCTTTGCAGAATCAAATATATTCAGGTTCTTTTCAGAGGTTTCTTTTTTTACATACAGTTCTTTCAGAATTAGTACTGGCCCTAAATATCATCATATGAGTCCAGGGGTGAGAAATCTCCCCCTACAAAAGGAGACTGTGAAATGAAGGTAGCAGAGGCCATGCTGCTGGCTTTGGAGACAGAGGAAGGGACCAGAAGACAAGAGCAGCTCCAGAAGCTAGAGGAAGCAAGTAAAGGCATTCTCCCTGGCGCCTTCTACTTGAGCGTGGCTCTACCTGCAGCTTGGTCAAAGCTCACTTATTCAGAGCTTCCATACCCAGGACTGTGAGACAGTAACATGGCTCTAATTTAAACACCGCGTGGTAACTTGTTACAATGCAATAAGGAACTAATATACAGGCTGAGTCTCCTTAATCTGAAAAGCCAACATTCCAAATGCTCTATGATATGAGACTTTTTAGAGACCAATATGACACAATAACAGAACGTTGCATGCCTGCCTGCATGTGAGAAGTGACAGATAAAACTCAGGCACACAAAAGATGTTGTATAAAATTACCCTGAGCCCATGTGTCTAATATGTATATACACATAAATAAGTTTCATATGTAGACTTTAATCTTATCCTTAAGATAAGATTTTGTATATGTAAATATTTCATTTTGTATATGTAAATATTCCCACACATGAAAAATCTAAAATCAAAACACATCTGGTACCAAACATTTCAGATAAGAGATGCTCAAACTACACCTGCTTCATCACCTGTATGCCTCACTTTTTGTGATGATGAATTTTTGTTTAATGACTGGAGATAGAACCCAGTGTCTCCATGTTGAGCTTTATCACCCAGAGCTCTGACTTTTTATTTTCATTTTGAGACAAGTTCTTGCTAACTTACCCCAGCTGGACTCAAAATCGTGATCTTCCTGCTTTAGCCTACCAGAACGCTGAGATTATAAGTGTGCACCACTACCACATGTGGCCAGTAATAGCTAACCCTGATTTTTAACGTTAGTGACTTGATAGATGCCTAGGAAATTAATAAAGCACAGTTTTTGTTTATCTGGGTGGAATATAGAGGCATGACCTTGGAGGCCATATCTGGTCCTTGGCCCCTTTTTTTTCAGGCTTTACCCTACTCTCTGCTTCCCTAACACAATCAAGTAAATAATTTTCTCCACCACATCCTTCTACTATGATGTTTCCTGCTGCCAACCAACCATGGACTGAACTCTCTTAAAAGAGTGAGCCAAATGAAACATTTCCTCCTTTAAAATGTGAGCATCAGGGCCAGGGATTTAGCTCAGTGATTCTGGCATCTGCCTTACAAGCACAAGGTCCCAAGTTCAATCCCCAGTAACCACAAAAGCACAATGCTGAGCATGGTGGCTCACATCCACCAGCAATCAGTACCACACACCACAATGCCAGGCATGGTGGCTCATGCCTATAATCCCAACACTTGGGAGGCAGAGACAGGAGGATTGCTGTTGAGTTCAAGGCTAGCCTGGGCTACATTGTGATTTCAGGGCCAGCCTGAACTACAAAGTGAGACCCTGTCTCAAAAAAACTGAAAAAAAAAAAAGATATGGGCATAAGATACTTTGTCCCAGCAACAGAAAACTGACTAACCCACTTCCCTATAAGTGAGTTAACTGCTGAAGTGCCACTGCGCCCACCTGAGCCCGCAGCTCCTTCCTCAATCCATGTCTAGCCACACTCCCCCCCCCCGGGCTTCGGCCTGCGTTCATAGTCCCTCATCACAGTCAACCCCGTGTTTCAGCATCACTCCAGACGGCACTGGCTTACTTTAGATGACGGACTCTTACCTTCCCTCCAGGATCTTTTCTGAGTCTCTTCTTACTTCACATTCCTCTTTGCTGAAGGCAGCAGTCCTTTTCTCCCCCAGATGCCCTTATATCAACATCTTTGTGCCCAACAGCTGGCCACTTTAACCAATGGTGACTGTGTCTCCAGAAAGTGACTAACAAGCTTGTCCTAAGGGAGGCAGGGCCTCCCCCATGTAACTATCTGAAGCCACCTTTCCCTAAGTCTCTGCCCTTTGGAAGAACAGGTCTAATTGCTATTGCAAGCAGAGGGAGAAGCCCCACCCTCGACCCCCACCCTGCCTGGCAAACTTTGTTGGCAAAGGTGACAGTGGGTTCTGGATGCCAGGCCATAGCCTCGCATGCTGCTGGCAGGCCATCCACATAAACAGGTGCTTTGGGTAGAGCACAAGAGCTGGGGAAAACCTCAAAAAAAAAAAAAAAAAAACCACCCTCGGGATGAGGGCCTGTGTGTGTGTGAGCCAGGATGTGGGGTGAGCAAAGTACTTCACCTGTTTCTCTCAGTGCACAAGGTTAGCTGCACGGAGTGTGTTTTGAGGTGAATGGGCACTCCTGTCAAATGAGCAAGATAAAAGTGCTGAGCACCTATAACATATTTCTGTTTCTAAAACTCCAGTAGTCTCTAAATTCAAACTCTTATTGTTAAAGCATCGATGCACATATCCACACGATAGCACATGTGGGCACACCCACATGCACGTGTACATTCAAAGACACACGCACACACACACATACACATACACACACACACATCTTTGGTACAGGTGAGCACATGATGAAAGGGTTCTACCCTTGCAGGCAAAGTGTGCACATCCCGGGGAGCATTGAAGACGTCCACTTGCCTCTGGGCACAGGTGCCGCTCCAGCTGCCCTCCCTGACGACCTCAGCTCCCACCTGGGCTCTTCACTCTGCTTCCTGCCAACAACTTTTTCATATTCTAGCCACAAGACTGAATTACCCACAGCAGGAGCCTTGGTCTTTTTTTACAGAAAGCTAAAAGGCCCATTTCTCTCTTTCTTCCCCACAAAAACACAGCAAGTAATTTATCTCTCTACAACTCACCCCAGCAGGAGTGGCAATGGCCTTCCCAGCGCTCAGAAGCAGCAGCTCTTTCCAGGCCAGGCCCCACCATGCTAGGGAGTTTGAGCTCTGACTTGCTAGAAGCCACGCACAGCCCCTCCCTGCGGTACTCAGCAGGTGGCTGGGCCAGAGGCTAAATCCTCTGGGCAGAGCGGAAGCAGCTGCCATGCAAGAATACTGTTTAAACACCAGTGTTCCACAGAGGCAGGAAGGTGAGATGGGCTGATTTCCATGGAATCCAGAAAGAAAATGAAATCCGTGTTTTTACCCAAAGCCAGACACATTTGTGGGCAGAACAGGTGGCTGCCTACAAGTTGGAATGTGAACAGCGCCAAGAGGCTCTCCAGCCAAAAATACCTCCACACGTCCACCTGGTCATGAGATGCTAATGCCATCCTGTAGACATACTTTCTCTATGGCCTTTCTTTCAGCATCCTCTTTACAAATGGATACTTACAGGAAGGGACTATTCGTCACTATTTCCTTGCTATGGGCTGAATTATGTCCCTCAAAATTCAACTCAGAGTGTGAAGACAGTCAGAGGCAGGATCTTCAAAGAAATGATTAAACTAAAGTGAGTCCATGAGGGCAGTTGTTTTCTGATTGGACCCGTGTGCTTGGAAGATGAAGAAATCAATGCACACTCACACAGAGAAAGACTTGTGAAGACACTGGAAGAAGACGAGCTAACAAAAGCCAGGGTTGGACCTCAAAGAACCACCCTGCCAGCACCTTGACTCTGGATTTCTAACATCCAGATCAGGAAGAAAACACATTTCTGTTGTAACAACCACCAGATCTGTAGTGTATCACTAGAATCTCCCCAACAATCTGTGAGGTTCTTTAAGGTGGTTCCTCCAGTTCTCAGCTCTCTGACAGTTTGGAAAAGCAAAGGGGAACATGATTTCCATGAGGGATGAGTCTGGGGACAGTTCCTGAAGGAGTATGGCGCTGAGCCCCTTGAAGGTGTTGGAGATAAAGCTGGAAGAAAGGGGTAAGAAGAGGGAAGGAGGAAGATTTTTGTGTCGTTAAGACCTGATATTCACACAGGATCGACATGCATACAGGTTTCCCGAAGGCCACCACCACCAGTGTGGCAGTGTATCCTAATCACTGTCTGAAGGAGATTCTCCAGCTCACAGAGGAGAAACCAGATTCTCAGAAAAGAGGTGGGAATTGCCCAGAGCCAGGATTCAAGCCCAAGGCCATCGGTTCCTGCTGAAGTCTAGCTCATTTGGCCTCCCCAGTGTGCCGCGGCTGACACAGCACCTTCAGCCCAGCTCCCCACCACGCTCCCCTTCTAGGGACAAAAGGCCAAATGGCTCCTGATCCAACAGTTTGATGTCACAACCTACCACCACCATTGGCATCAGGACTGTGTGTTGGTCACCTTTGCAGCCCTTACAATACCTAATAATACTCAGATGGGCAAGATGTGTTTTGATTGAACCAGTATGCCTCCTCCTTTTATTTTCTGCCAAATCAAGGTGGATTGCTCCAGAATACATGCAGGATTTCCTCCACACAGCCTTCCCACTGTGGCCGGAGATTATCAGGGACCTGGCCAAATTCCCAGGTGTTCCCTGCTATCTATCTGGCTGGTCTTGTGTGACTGAAGGATAAAGGAGGGTGCTTCCAGAGCCTGACTGTGTGCAACAGGAACCGGTTTTCATGGGGCTCCTCCCAGGAGGCTTTTCGGGTAGGGGCTGATTGTGACAACGGGTCCCCGCAACTAGTGGGATGTGGGAGTAGCCCAACACCGTTCCTCAGCCCCGCTGCCGCCCATGCCCCCAGCTATGAACGGCACCCTGCGCTCTCTTTATCTCTGCTCACTCACTGGGCCAGGGCCAGTGACACAGCTGGGCCTAATGCAGTACTCTTTCCACCTGTAAGTCCTTCATGCTGGCGGGAGACTTTTCCTTTGGCAAGGCAGTCTCGAGGCTTTTCTGCGCCCCTGCAGGGAAGCCTCAGGCTCTCAGTCCGTGTTAGGGCCAGGAAGGGACTGCTTACTCGGTGGGAGACACTGACCTGCACAGGCAGCGCCCTGTCAAGCAAGACCTGCAGGTGTCATTGCCGACTCCAAAGCTGTCACTCACTGGTCTGAAGTCACACCCAAGGTGACACCAACAATGAAATCTGATGCGGGCAGATGCAGGAGTGTCACTATCATGGGAGGCAGTGAAATGATCAGAAAGTTCTGTCAGAGCACATTGGACAGACAGCTGGAAGCAGGCTCGCCCTGGGGCAGGCGCTGGCAAAGAGCAGTGGACCCTCATTCCCCCCGGGAACTCGAGCCAGGCCAGATGCAGAGAAGAGGGCAGCTGTTGCTCCCCAAGTGCTGCCACAAAGGGCCCTGCACTAGTGTTGACTTCATCTGACTACCTGCTCGATGCATTACAACCACAGGGAATGACAGCTGGTAGAGCACAGCTTGGGCCAATTTTGTCAAAATCTTAGAATTTACTCAGCACTCAAGAGGCTGAGGCAGGAGGATCATCTTGAGTTCAAGGCCAGCTTGAACTACATAATGAAACTCTATCTCCAAAAAGGAAGAAAAAAAAAGTTAGAATTTAAGAAGACATGCTTCATCTTCAGTGTTTATGTTGCAATTTCTTCCTCTCCTGGGGAAGTAAAAAAGTCTCTCCTACCTTCCCTTCCTCCTCCTCCTCCTCCTCCTCATCCATCCCCTACCCCGCTCATCCCTTTCCCACTCCCCAGCCTGGCTTTGGCTGATGCCCAGCACCACTCAGCCACCAAACCACCGGACAGTCTCCCTGTGACCAGAAGGCCCGGCCCCACAGAGCTCCCTGCACTTGTCACAACCACACACCTTGGCAGAAGCAGCAGATGTGAAAACTGTTCCCTGTCACTTCTTTGGAACTTGCTGCTTAACAGTTTCATTTCTATATGTATGGCATCTCCAACCCTAATATGAAGGCTTTGCTTTGGGGAAGAAGAATTAGAAATCAAGGTTCTTTCTGGAGGAGAGTGGAAATAACCTGTCAGAATCTAGTATAAATAACCCCAAATGGTATGAATAAAAATACTGCCTGAAAACTGTCTGAAGCCTAAAGTATACAATCTAGGCAGACACATGCAAATTGTGAAAATGTCTCATAATAAGAATGAAAGTGGCAACTGTTTAAGCTGTTTTTCAGAGAGATCAGTTCTGAAAGTCTCAACAAGAGGAACCTGAGGAGAAGAAGAGGCGCCTTGGGCCTGGAGAGGCCACAGCACCGTCCTGGGTGGCAAGATGGACCAGAGTAAGGAGAGGCTGGGCTTCTCCACTGAGGCTCCTGTGACAGCCCCTCGACTGCCCCTTAGCGTGGGCTGCTTGAATGTTTTCACTTCCTGCTGATCTCACCAGGCTCAGATTTGATTAGGCTCCCGTCTCTTGTCCTTGCTCTGTACTAAAGCTCTTACCCCCCCTGCAAATCCAGTGCCACAGCATTGCCTTCCATGCACATGGGGCTGTGAGCTCATGACCATCAACATGATCACAGCTCACATTTATTGGGCACCAACTCACTGGGAGGCTCATTCGATCCTCCCTACAACCAGGAGAACAACAACCTTCCCTGCTGCAGAGGTTTAGGGAGTCATCAAAGTCACGCAGTGGGAAAGGAGGGACCCTGGAGTCATGCCTACCTCACATCCCCCCCCCCGACAGTCTCAGCAGGAAGCTGGTCCCCAAGAGGCCCAGCTCCTAGATCCTGGGACTTGCTGCTGGTCTGGGCCTGGAGCTACCTGGATGACTGTAACAGTGCATCTCACAGTTTTTTCTCAGCTTCTTCTCTGTGGCTTGGCCTTGTCCATGTGCTCAGAGGTAATGCACATGGTGTTGACTGACTTGCCGGAGGGAGGCTGGGCAAGAGCACCCAGCTAGCATTTGTCCTTGGTTTCTTCAATGTGTCTCATAGTGTCTGCTCAAGTGACACAGACCCTGGGGATTACATCTAACCAGCTCTGCTTTCTACCTTAGCAGTCCAATAAGCCACCATATCACAGCATCAGAGCTCATGGCCTAAAATCATGACCAGTTTGGAGGGCTCTTTTCCAACACTGAGGATTGAACCATAGGCCCTTACTCTGAGCTACATCCTTAGTTTTTTCTTTTCTTTTCTTTTTTTTTTTTTTTTTTTGACAGGTTCTTGCTAAGCTGCTACATTGCCCAGGTGCAATTTGAATTTGCAATCCTCCTGCTGCAGCTTCCCAGGATACTAGAATTACATAGTGACCATTATGCCCAGTTTAAGTGGCTTTTTTAACAACTTCAGACCAGGACAGAGAAGCTTATGTATGTTCAGGTGCACATCCATGTTTATATGTGCACATATATGTATGGATGCTTTTATGTGAGTTTGAGGCTGAGTTCAGGACCAACCTAAACTACAAAACAAAACCCTGTCTCAAAAAACTCCCCATGTGTGAGCACATATCTGTCCCATCATCTCCACTGCCAGACTGTAAAACACCAAGTCCTCAGCACACTCATCACACTTTCTCATGTGCCCAAAGCTATGTCGTCCCTCTACTCTGCAAATATTGTCCTTGTTCAAGGTCCTTCTGCTCAGACTGTTTTACAAGCTCCTGCCCCTCTGATCCACCATTCACATCAGTGCCTGGGTTCTCAAAACCCCATGGGATGGGCATCCATGGTAGATGCTCTTCGGTATTGCATTCCAAGTCCTGCAAAAGCTGTCCCTAGGTTCACCCTCCCGTACCTACTGGGAATACTAAAAACAGGACCAGAGCTTGCAAACAGGTGTCCCCCAGGCCCACCTGGCCCCGAACAAGACTCTGACCAATGCCAATGTTCCCTTGACTGGGAATGTCCGCTCCTTTCCTTGCATACTACCTCACTCACATCTCCCAAGTCAGATGTCTCTGTGCATGTCATTGACTCTCAGCCCCTTGGAATGCCTTCCTGGGGCCTGACCTCACTACTAGCCAGATATATGCAAGTCTGATTAAAAACATAAAGCAAATGTCAACATTTTAAATGGCAATGTATCTATTACTGTAATTAACTGTTTAAACTGTTTACTATAGCTTTTGAGCACACCATACTTTAGGCAAATTTTTAACTGCATAAGGTGTTGGTTTTGGGGTTTGTTTGTTTTTTAGTTTTTTGAGACAGGGTTTTGTTTTGTAGTTTAGGCTGGTCCTGAACTCAGCCTCAAACTCAGAAATCCCTCTACTTCTGAGTCCCAAGTGCTAGGATTACAGATGTGAGTCACCACACCCAGCATTCTTGCATGTGGCGACTGAGGATCAAACCCAGGACCTTGCACTTGCATGGCAGGTGCCAGAACCACTGAGCTAAATCCCCAGCCCCAGGTCTTGGTTTCTTTATCTTGAAAAATTAGAATAGTAATTTTCTTTGAAGACTTTATCATGTGGCCATTGAGAGGACTGAGATTTTTCACTGAAAAATATAGAGAACAGGGTCAGAGGTTATTTCTGGCCTCAGCTCCCACCTGTGGCTAACACTGCTGCTTGCACTTAGACTTTTCTGCTTCCTTTTTCTTTCTCCTTCCTCTAGTCGATTTTTCATTTCTTGAGATCAGGAGTGGTCATTTGTCTCTCTATTCCAGTGTTACCAGGAGGAAAGCTATGATCACTGCAGATGTGTAACAAATACTGGCTTCATTCAGTTTGATTGCTACAGAATCATAGGATAACTGGAAACTGTTAGGGTTATTTTACTCATCCCCCGGCATTAGGTAGAGCTCTCCCAAGCCTGGCTGGATGACATTGTGGCCCACTGGACATCTTTTGTACTTGCTCATATTTCACACAAACTAAAGGAAATCTAAGAGACCACTTCATGCCAGGATGACAAATAGATGCCATTTGCACACTTGACCTCAGTGAATTAATACGGCTCTTTCCGGTTTGGGAGCGCTGTAATTGATTAGTGATGTCTACTTCTTGCCCAGGTTTAGCAGCTGGTAAATATATGTCCAGTGCTTCCAGTCTTGATTTAGTTCACTGCTTTCATTTACATAAGGAAAAGTAACATCCAGAGACATTGAGTGATATGTTCAAAATCACATAGTTAGTGGCAGGATATAAATGAGAAGTCAGGCATTCTTAGTTCAGTAATCGATAGAAAAGATGGGCTTGGATGAGAAAGACAGTGCAATAGTGAGTCTGTACTCTATTTACCTGTAGCCCAAACTGCCCATACACACCATTCTTTGAGGTGGGATTGGGTCTGAAGCGCAGCACATGAGCAGCAGCTGCCAAGAAGTTACTCCCAACCATACACCATAAGGCTGGGTCCCAGGAGTTTCAAAAGAGGAGATATCCCGAACAAGTGCTGCAGAGTTTACACTTAAACAAAATAAGATTAGATGCATAGTATACCCATAGAAAGAAAAGGTAGCCTCTTCCTCAGAATGTTATATGACTTTAATTCAAAACAGAAACATTGAGGGCCAGGGATGTAGCTCAGTGGCACTGCGCCTGCCTGGCAAGCCCAAGGTCTTGAGTTCAAACCTTGATACTGCAAAAACAAAACAACAGAAACACTGAAAGAATTTTTTGAAAAAGAGGTGGGGGAGGGGAATGCCAGCAGACACCCAAAGAGGCTCTTGCTCTCAGGAAAGATCACTACTTATCATTGAACCGGGCATGTCCATCATTGGGTCATATCCCAATTGTGTCAGCTAAGATGGCACACTTCCCCTCATGGACAGCACATAAACAATGACACACAGAATCGGAGAATATTAACGGCTGGAGAGGAAATTACAATAGCGGCCCAGCCCTCTTTCCTTACAGGTATCCCACAAAAGTGAAATGACCTGAGGTCACACTGCCAGTTACAAATGGATCTCACCCATAAATCTAGGAGTTTCCT